>CM077158.1:82221053-82425652 GCA_039583875.1 Platanthera guangdongensis
AGATGTGGTGTCGACAAGGCAGATGTCAGATGCCTCAATGCAGACACTTCCGCCATCACCCTCAAGGAGAAGGCGAGGAGAGTGGGGTTCCACCAGCTGGCGCCACTTGCATTCAGACTGCTTACGAGGACCCGGTCACGCTGGGGGTCAAGTTGAGGACACTCACATCACCAAGAAAAGGCGAAGTAGTCGATTCCCTTTCCACATCAAGCATGGGTTCACGAGAACTTGGGGAGTTTAACAATGTGGATCTGTTCCAGGAGGAAGGTCAGCAAGGTCCAAGAGATGTTAGGGCATACCCTGATGATGACTTCACCTTTGGGATGCAACAAGGTTTCTTCAGGATGAAACTGAAGAGAGTGTCGCCCCTCTCCTACGAGGAGCTGATGGAGAGGGCGGCAAGCGAAGTCGACGGGGAGGCGTCAAACCCCGAGTTTGCGAAAAAGTGGCCAAGTGGCCACGGAGGAGGAGAAGGGGCCAGGAGGTGGCCGGGGCAGGAGGTAAGGAGAGCTGAACCCCGGCAGAGGAAGCAACAGCGGCAACAACAACAACCCAGGTGGGGCGTCGGGAGCAAAAACGGCTCGGCTGGAGCCAGCCGGAGTGGCAAGACCAAGGCCATCGGAGAGGTTTCCACGGAGGAGACTACCGACAGGGGGTGCCAGGGTCAGTTTCACCCTCCAGGATGAAGCAGGGCCAGAGGCCGCCTCTCCCCGATCAGCACCAGGCTATGACAATAGCCATGCAGAGGCGGAGAGGTCAGCAGAGGAGGAGAAGGGAAGTCAGGGTGGAGTTACCCTATTGTGACTTCCCACCAGGAGGAGGGGCACGCTACGTCCACATGTCCGGAGTTCCTCGAGATGAGAGGAAACAGGGGCGCAGCAGCAGCAGCGGGACCGTCAGGAGGTGCGGATCGAGGAAGTCCTGCCTCGGGCAGAGGAGGACAGATGCGACGACCGGGCAGATGTGGGAGCCCGAGGAGGGATCAGAGTGATCCATGGGGCATGGGGGGGTGGGGGTCGAGGCTTCCCGGAAGGCAAGCCTCCACACCATGTATCGAAGGAGCGTTGGCTTCACATCTCAGACCCCACCCCCGGAGGAGAAGATCACCTTCTCAAGGAAGAACATGCCAGATCATGAGGGTCCCTTCCAGACAGAGGTCGAGAATTTCAACCGTCTCCCGGATCCTCATCGACAACGGGAGTTCAGTCAACGTCATCTTCAAGAAGGCGTTTGACACAATGAAGGTGGAGGCCAAGAGGGTGCTGGCCTCGGATGGGCCGCTGTTAGGATTCTCGGGTGAAAGGAAGGAGGTTGAAGGGGGAGTGGGACTCCATGTTACTCTGGTTGTGGGGGGGCAGTCCCGAAACTGCAGGTTCGTCATCGTGGACGTCCCCAGCAATTACAACGCCATCTTCGGACGACCTCTCATCAGCGCCTTCTGTTGCGTCCCCTCGTCCTTCCACCAATGCTTGAAGCTCAACGTCGAGGGGATCTAGGTCCGGGTCTAGGGTGACCCCAAGGTGGCGAGGGAGTGCTACGTCACCACCGTGAACTCTATCTCTTGCAGGAGGGAGCCGAGGAGATGGAGCCGAGGATGGAGGAGGCGGAGCAGGAAGTAGGAGGAGAGATGGAGGTGGTGGAGAGTCGCACCCAAGTGGAGGCGGGGGGGAGGCCAGGAAGAGCCGGTCGAGGTGATGGTCGTGGAGGACGCTGAGGAGGAGGTCCTCGTCCCGGGAGAGGGGGACGCAGGAGAGCAGTCTCGCCTGGAGGTTGCAGAAGAGGTGGTGGAGATGGAAGTTCTCACCCTTGGGGGAGGGTGGAGAATGTGTGTATCAGCGGGGGCTGACCTCGTGGACCAGGAGAGGATGTTGGCATGCATCCGGAAGAACGTTGACATCTTCGCTTGGAGTGCAGCGGAGATACCAGGGATTGATGCGGACGTTGTCTGCCACCGCCTCAACCTCGACCCAGAAGCTCGCCCCATCCAGCAGAAGAAGAGGTCCATCGCGGACAAGCTGGCCGAGCCCATTAGGGAGGGGGTGGCCAAGCTCCTGAAGGCTGGCTTTGTATCCGAAATTCAATACCCCGGCTGGGTCTCCAATGTAGTCATGGTAAAAAAAGCAGACGGCCGGTGGAGAATATGTGTTGATTTCTCTTTGCTTAATAAATCACGCCCTAAAGGATTGTTATCCCTTGTCTCGGATCGACGCACTGGTTGACTCAGCCGTCGGTTTTCCTGTAATGAGTTTTTTAGATGCGTTTTCAGGTTACCACAGATCAGGATGCACCCCCCCCCCCCCCCCGATGTAAAGGATGTTTCGTTCATCATTGCGGACGGGTGCTACTGCAACAAGATGATGTCTTTTTGGCTGAAAATGCAGGGGCGACCTACCAAAGATGATGGATCGGGTCTTTCAAGAGCAGAAGGGGAGAAATCTCGAGGTGTATGTGGATGACCTGATGATCAAGAGGCGAGGGGTGGACTCCCACCTCCAGGACCCAGAAGAGACCTTCGGCACCTTGTGCAAATACAAGATGAGGCTGAACACCTTGAAATGTGTTTTCAGGGCCAGCTGGGGGAAGCTCTTGGGCCATCTCCTCACCCCGGCGGGGGTGGAGCCAAATCCTGACAAGGTCAACGCGATCATGGAGTTGGGTCGCCTCGGAATGCCAAGGAGGTGCAGCGGTTGATAGGAAAGTTGGCGGGGATAAGCAGGTTCCTTTCCTGGGCTGTGGAGAAGTGCTCTCCCTTGTTGAAAGCACTGAGAGGAGGCAAGAAGTTCGAATGGACTGGGGAATGTGAGGAGGCGTTCCAGGCCTTGAAGAGGCATTTAACTCAGGCCCCCTGCTCCAAGGGCCGAAGGAGGGGGAGGACCTGTCTTTGTATCTTGGGGTCGGAGCAGAGGTCTTGAGCTCTGTCCTGGTTCGGGAAGAAGGGAAGAGACAGCTGCTCATATACTACGTGAGCCGGGTCCTGAGGAAGGCAGACCTCCGCTATTCCATCTTGGAGAAGCTAGCATTCGCTCTGGTCATCTCGGTTCGGAAGCTCTGACCCTATTTCCAGGCGCACTTCATCCGAGTGCTGACTGATCATCCCCTATGCAACATCTTCGAGGGGGTGGAGCATTCGGGCAGATTAGCCAAATGGTCGGTGGAGCTGAGTGAGTTCGATATCTCCTTTGTCCCCCGCCTCTTGATCAAGGCCCAGCAATGAACCGACTTTCTGGCTGACTATGTGGTCGAGGTGGCGGAGGCAGAACTCACTCGCTCAGTTCCCTGGAAGGAAATGGTAGACGGCGCGTCAGGAAGACATTCCCTGGGGGTGTGGGTAATCTTGGAGAGCCCCTAGGTAACGAGGATCGAGCAAACGGTGGTGGTGCATTTTCCCATCACAAACAACCAGGCCGAGTATGAGGCCGTAATAGCAGGATTGTGTCTGGCCAGGGAACTGGGGGTGCACGATGTGGAGGTCCTCACTGACTCCATGGTAGTGGCTTCTCAAATCGGCGGGAGTTTGAGACAAGGGAACCAACTCTCCAATTATACTTAGCAAAGGTGAAGGGGGTCATCGGTATGTTCCAGACCTTTTCCATCTGACATATGCCGCGGGAGAAGAATGAGCAGGTTGATCAGCTAGTCAAGCATGGTCCCCGGGTAGGGGTACCATCACCAACCTGTTCCATCCATCTATCCAAGAAGGGGAGTTGATGGAGGTGGACCAACACCCCTCGTGGATGGATCCTTTCGCAACATTCCTATCCATAGGGGAGTTCCCGGAAGGGATGGAAAAGAAGAAGTTCAAGCACAAGAAAACTCTCTCAAGGATGCAGGCGCGTTGTGAGGCCGAGAGGGAGGTTCAGAGGATCTTGGAGGAGGTCCATTCAGGAGAGTGTGGAAGCCACTCGGGGGGCAGGACTTTGGAGGGAAGGATAGTCGGCAAGGCTACTTCTGGCCGACCCTAAGCCGGGATGCCGCGGAATTCACAAAGAAATGCCACAAGTGCCAACTGTTTCCCCTTCCAACTTCAACCGGCTCAGCGGCTCAGGAGTATCACGGCCCCCTGGCCCTTCATCATTTAGGTAATGGACTTGGTAGGACCTTTCCCCCAGTCCAGCGGGCAGAGGAGGTTCTTGCTTGTTATGATAGACTATTTTTCTAAATGGTTAGAAGTGAAAGCACTGGCCAAGGTGACCTCTCAGGTAATCAGGAACTTTGTTTGGGAGGAGATCATCTGTCGGCATAGGTTGTCGCAGGCCATTGTCACGGACAATGAGCCTCAATTTTCCAGCGCCGAGTTCATCAGTTTTTGCGGACAGCTTGGGATTGACCTCAGGTTTGCCTCAGTCCACCATCCCAGGAGCAACGGGCAGGTGGAGGCGGCAAACAAGATCATCGTGAATCTCCTCAAGAAGAAAGTGGAGAATCTGAAGTGTAGCTGGGTGGAGCAGCTTCCTTCGGTTCTCTGGGCCCTGAGAACCACTCCCAACACGGCCACAGGGGAGACCCCCTCTCCCATGGATGCGAGGAAGTGCTTCCAATAGAGTTCGAAGTCCGAACGCCTCGGGTGGTCGATGCATAGACAGGCAGAGAAGAATGGCAAGCTGAAAACGAGGAGCTACGGCTCTCCCTTGACTTGGTGGAGGAGCTGCGTGATCTCTCCGCCATCCGACAGGAGGAGGTAAAGCGAAGAATGGTCAAGTACTTTGACAAGCATGTCAGGGTCAAACAGTTCGCGGAGGAGGACTTGGTCCTGAAGAAGGTAGATACGACAGGGAGATCAGCGGCAGTGGGGAAGCTCACCCCTAACTGGGAAGGCCCGTACATTGTTGGGGACGTTCCAAGGACAGGAGGGTATCGCCTCCGAGATGTGGAGAGGGAGATCCTGAGTCATACCTGCAGCGGTGATGACCTGAAACGCTTTTATTCGTGAAAGCAAGTACGTACACCCCTTTAATGAATATGAAATACATTGATGCTCAAATTCTCTTGCAGATCAAGTTTACGGCAAGTATCTACCAAGCCAAGTCATAAAAGGCCCCGGCAACCAGGCTTCCATCTAATTGGCGGGGTCGGAGGTTGATGGATGGCAAGTTTTTCTTGCTCTGGAGTTAGGTCCCGGGATGCTCCCGCTGTCAGGTTTCCACCTATCTGGAAGGGCCGGGATCCCCGTTGGACGTCGTTATGACCCTCGGGCCGAGTCCGGTTGATTCTCAACACCCGCCGTCAGGCTCTCACCTAGCTGATTGGGCCGGGGGTAGCGTCCGGAGGTTGATGGATGGCAAGTTTTTCTCGCTCTGGGGTTAGGTCATGGAATGCTCCCGCTGTCAGGCTTCCACCTAGCTGGCAGCGCCGGAATCCCCGTTGGACGTCGTTATGACCCTGGGGCTGAGTCCAGTTGATGCTCAACACCCGCCGTCAGGCTCTCACTTAGCTGATTGGGTCGATGGTAGCGCCCAGAGGTTTATGGATGACAAGTTTTTCTCGCTCTGGGGTTATGTCTCGGGATGCTCCCGCTGTCAGGCCTTCACCTAGCTGGCAGGGCCGGGATCCCCGTTGGACGTCGTTATGACCCTCGGGCCGAGTTCGGTTCATGCTCAGCACCCGCCGTCAGGCTCTCACCTAGCTGATTGGGCCGGTGGTAGCGCCCGGAGGTTGACGGATGACAAGTTTTTCTCGCTCTGGGGTTAGGTCGCGGGATGCTCCAGCTGTCAGGCTTCCACCTAGCTGGCAGGGTCAGGATCCCTGTTGGACATCGTTATGACCCTAGGGCCGAGTTCGGTTGATGCTCAGCACCCGCCATCAGGCTCTCACCTAGCTGATTGGGCCGGTGGTAGCGCCCTGAGGTTGACGGATGGAAAGTTTTTCTCGCTCTGGGGTTAGGCCCCGCGATGCTCCCGTTGTCAGGCTTCCACCTAGCTGGCAGGGTCGGGATCCCCGTTGAACGTCGTTATGATCCTGGGGCTGAGTCCGGTAGATGATCAACACCCTCCGTCAGCCTCTCACTTAGCTGATTGGGCCGATGGTAGTGCTCGGAGGTTGATGGAGAGCAAATTTTTCTCGCTCTGGGGTTAAATCCCGGGATGCTCCCGCTGTCAGGCTTCCACCTAGCTGGCAGGACCGGGATCCCCATTGAACGTCGTTATGACCCTGGGACTGAGTCCGGTTGATACTCAGCACCCGCCATCAAGCTCTCACCTAGCTGATTGGGCCGGTGGTAGCGCCCTGAGGTTGACGGATGGCAAGTTTTTCTCGCTCTGGGGTTAGGTCCCGGGATGCTTCCGCTGTCAGGCTTCCACCTAGCTAACAGAGCCAGGATTCTCCGTGGACGTGGTGATGTCTAAAACAGGGACCCAAGCATTCAAACTTCGGAGACAAAAGCTCGCGGGGATGACAAGGGGTTGAGCTCGGCAATCCCCTGGCGAGCCGGGAAGGGCGAGCCGAGACCCTGGCAGGGCGGCGAGCCGGGACTATGGTTCAGCATGGCGAGCTCTCGGGACTCAATGCTCGACCAAAACAAAAGATCGATTGACACCCATCTCACCTCGGCAGGCTCCTACCGGCTAACAAAACGATGAAAATGAGATGACCCTAATAGTACTGGCCAGCGCCCAAAAAGCGACCAAGGTCGTGAGAACTCAGGCCACATCACGACTTCATGGGGTCCGGCTCGCGCGAAGCCGAGGGGCTCGGGAGCGAGTCGAGCCGGCTCACCCCCTCTATCTCGCGAACAGTATGGGGATACTGGAGAGGGGAGACGAGTCGCCGCTCGCGGGTCGGCTACCTAAGATCCCTACATTTCTTAAGCTAAGTCTTGAAGGTACGCACGATCTCGCTAACGGGACACGGGCCCGGAGGCAGCGAGCGGGAGAGTCGAGCCAAGCCGTGAGTACGAAGCAGAAAGGGAAAGATAAAAACGGCATCAAATCAGAATAAGAACATATACATATCATTGATTGGTCGAAGAAAGGTTACAAGTTGGGGACCCAGCTCGCGTTTACATTAAAACAACAAAAAATACAAAAGAGGTGCGGCGCGGGGCGGGGATTCAGCGAGGCGATCCCTCGGGAGACAAGCCCTCGGGCGGCGAGCCCCCCCCCCCCCCCCCCCACCCCCACCCCCCACCCCCCCCCCCCCCACCCCCCCCCCCCCAGAGAGGTTGGTAGGACTCTTCGCCCGGCTATGTACCGGAAGGTATAGTTCCAGCACCACCTCACTCGCTGAAAGGCCCGCCTTCTTCGCTCATGATGAGGCCGGCTCGCTGCAGAGTCTGAAGAGTTTACTTCGCCGCCTTGGCAGCATTCTTCTGCATCATCTCCTCCATCTCGTATTCGGTGTAATGGGCGAGCTGGCAACCGCTGCTGGAGGGCGGCGGGCTACGGCTTCCAGTTCCCGCACCCGCGCCTGCAGAGCCTCCTTTTCCTTCTCAAAGGAGGTGATCTGGAAGCCTATGCGCTTGGCCGTCGCCGCAACCTGCGAGAAGAGACGGAATGAGATTGAGAAAAGGGAAAGCGATCCAAAAGCAAGTAGTGCGAGTCGCGGGACTTAGCACCCCTCCCAGGTACCCAGCGAGGACGGCATCGGGTTCGTCCGCTAGCTTCTTCTTCTGGTGGTCTGCTTCCTCCTGAGCGAGACGGCGGGCCTCTTCCTTTTCATCAGCCAGCTTTTTGAGCGAGGGGAGGGGGTGTTCTTCTCCAGCTAGGTCCACCGCCTGCCCACCATGTGGGCCAGCTCCAGGCTGCGGAGCTGAGCCCGCGCGCTCTCATGCACGAGGACTCGCGTAGCCTCAGCGTCGTAAATCGCGGCGTCCTCCCGCGCATAAAGACCGAACGAGAAGGCTTAAGCCTCCCGCTGATGGTTTCCTGCTCTAACCAACTCGGCAGCAGGGTGGAGATATAGGCCCGGTTCGCCTCCTTGTCCACTGGAGGAGGGGAACGCCGAGCTCGTCTAGAGGCCGCTCGCCGAAGCCGAAGTTGTGGTGCCCTCTCGGCACCGGCATAACAGCGGGCCCCTCTCCTTGCGACCTGGAAGTGTCGGCCGCCTCACCAGGGGAGCCGTCGGTCGAGGTGTTCGGGGGGGCAGGATCTTCAGTTGGCTGGTTCGTCGAAGCCTTGCCCTTCTCCTGGTTTGCGGGAGTCGCGCCGCCCCCGGTCTTTGGCATTTTGGCGACGGCGACGGCAGAGTTTGTTCTCGGGCGGCCCGCTTCTGGGAAGCAGGGGATGGAGTCTCACGATGTGCGGCAGCCTCCGCCTCGGCACGGGCGAGCACGCTGGAAGCGACCCGCGCATTCTCATAAAGAGGGTGCAGGAGAATGTCTCGCTCGCCTGCAGAGAGAAAATTATGACAGAAAAATAACGGGCTAAGTAAAAAGAAGCGTGTGTAGCTTACCTCCCGAACGCGACGGGGGCGAGGCTGTCTATGTTCCTGCGGAGGAACGCGACTTCAAAGTTCTTCCCTTGGAAGAACCCACAGAGCTCGGCTTCATGGACCCCCAGGCTAGGGGGCGGTAGCTCGCCTCGCTGAGCTGGATCAGTAAGAAGGGGACGTTGCCGAAGTCTCCCTGGACGAAGATGATTTTCTTTAGCTAGCTATGGCTCTTATTTACTGTCTCTCGCATCTTGACGTGGTTGCTGGAGAAGTAGGAGGTTCCATTCTTGTTCGCCCGGAAGGCGAACAGCTTGCGGAAGACCGCGAGGCTGAACTCGATCCTTTCTTCACGCAGGAAGCAGGCGAATCCGACCACAACAGCGACTGAGTTTGGGTCATCTGGTCGGGGACGACCCCAAAATACTTCAGGATCAGGCGGACCTCGGGCCATAGGGGAAGCCGGAGGCCCGCATCAAAGTGCGATGTGGGGATGGCGAGCTCCCCTTCCGCGAGGTCGTTGATCTTTCATCCCATCCTGGTCGCCTCGCCACAAAGCCAGGCGGGACGAAGTTGCCAATCGCGTCGAGGAACTCGTGTTCGGTAATGGCAGCGTAGGGGAAAGGGTGTTCAGAGAAGGTCCAGGCGCACTTACTTCGCCCATCAGCGTCACCGCCACCGCCACCCATCTCGCAGTCAGATTGCCGAGCGGGATGCTGTAGTTCTCGCGAAAAGCGGATGGGCCGGGAGTCGCAGGAGGTGGAGAAGGAGCGAAAGTCTTAAATGCGGTAGGTAAGGAAGGACGGCAGGATCAATTTATAGAAGAGAAAAAGGAGGGAAAACGTCTCGTCGGCGGAAAAGTGCGGATAGCAAAAACATGCCCTGACGCTTCGACTTCCGGGCCCGCCGCGGGTTCCTACCAACTCGCCACTACGCCAAAAAATTATTCAGCAGCGAGTTGTGCTCGCTTTCGTCCGCCCAAGAGGCGGGCGAGCCGCAGTCCGCGCCCGCCAAAAGTGGCAGGCGAGTCGCGCCGACTCGCGTTCGGTAGATGCCCCGGCTCGCTCCCGCCAAAGCTATTCAGGCGAGCCGGGCGAGCCGTTTCAACAGCCTCGCAGCCGCATGAAGGGGGGTAGGCGAGCGAGGGCACCTCATTCTCACTCATCTAAAGAAAGCTAAACAATAACAAGTCATAAAAATAACACAACAAACATAAGCTCATCAGCGGAGAAGAGATCTCAAATAATTACAAACAACGGTCCACGTTAGGATATTGCACTGTGGTGGCAGAAAATGTAGTTACCTGGAGGAACAAAAAAAACATGTGGTTGTAAGATCTAGCGTTGAGACGGAGCTTAAGGCTATGGCTCATGAGATCTGTGAAGGGATATGTATCTTAACCATCTGAAAGATCTTGATCTTAAAATAAGTCAAGTCTATCAGAATTGCACACAACCCACAGCAACATGATCGCATAAAACACATTGAGATCAACAGACACTTCATCAAAGAAAATATAGATAGAGGCATTGTGGTTACTCTGTTTGTGCCATCCGAACAACAATTGACAGATATCCTCACATATGGATTATGTACAGGTGTTTTTAAAGAGCTTGTTGGCAAGTTAGGTGTGGTTGACATCACACACCCAACTTGAGGGGTGTTAAGATTATAGATTATTAGTATTATAATATTAATGTTTTTGTGTAAGGTGGTTTTAGTCCCACATTGTCTATATGTATTTAAGTGTCATTTGTAATGCTTTAAATGCATAGAATATTTGTTTCCTTTCAACATGATCTTACAACCCTTTTCATAGAATACATACATGTTCGAGCAACTGAAACATGTGACATAAGGATTGTAGAGTCAGGGCCTTCCCAATAAAATGTGGACAACATCCATAGGGATGACGTCACACCAAGCATGATCCTCAAACGAAGCACGAGTGATCGGAACAAAGCACCTCTCAGTAATCTGTATAATCGTCTTATTGACTCAAATGACTCAATAAGGATGTGGATGAGCTTAGGAGTCATCTGCATCTGCACTAATGCTCATTAGGCTACAATGTTCACGCAACTCCCCTATCAATGACTAGTTTGTAGGGACCACCTATGCTGAGAAAGAAGGTATAAAAGATTGTCATAAGACTTTAGTACTCATCAGTATGCAGGGTATAAAGGAGACGTCATATAATATCAAACTCTAGGGGCCGCTCACCATCACTCTCCCAACAATTCTCGGCGGTGGCAACAATCTCTTCATCGGCGATCTCCTCAGCATTAGCATAGGGTTCGCCTTCTTCAACTAACAAATTTCTTGTAAGGCATTGGGCGGCCACATGGCCCCTAACCGAGCAACGATAGCAATTGATGTTCCGCGACTTGGAGGTTCGGTGGCGACATCCTTTCCCTTCGTGTCCATGGGGACACGAGAGGGCCCCTGTAGGGGTGGTAGTGGTAGGTGGTGAACTCCTAAATATGGACTCGTCTGACCTGGTACAAGTCTGACGGGTACCAGCAAGTCACAAGTACTGCCTGTGTTATCAAGGCGCGCGCCTGAGGCGTCGGGCGCACCGGGTGCACTCTGTTGCGCCTTAGGAAGGCCTAGGCGGACGATGTGCCTGAAGTGCGCCCAGGTGGGCGATGTTCCTGAGGCGCACCTAAGCGCCCAATTCGCTAAAACAGAGCGAGTTGGGTGCTCATTTCGCCGAAATTGAGGGGGTTGGGCGCCCAATTCGCCGAAATCGAGCGGGTTGGGCGCCCAATTCTCCGAAATCGAGCGGGTTGGGCGTCCAATTCGCCGAAATCGAGCGTGTTGGGCGCTCAATTCCCCGAAATCGAGTGGATTGGGCTCCCAATTCGCTGAAATTGAGCGAATTGGACGTCCAATTTTCTGTATTTCAGCGCATTGGGCTCAATTTCAGCGAATTGGCACCCAATTTACTAATTTTCCATGAATTGGGCGTCCAATTCACTGATCTTATTTTTTCTAATTTTTGCATCTCACATGTCTCAAGCGCGCGCCTGCGTCTGCGGTCCATGGCCCATTTGAGCCTCGGTGCGCCTTGCGCCTTTATAATATATGGTACTGCTCATACTCGAGGTCCATTTGATAAACTTGCTCTACTGTCTCCAACTAATGGGAATAAAAGTACTTAGCCAATACACTTCACAAATGACAACTTATACGAATTAAAGGCAAACAAAACAACAACACAACAAAGTTGATTCCCAGGCAAATAAAAGTACTTATCCAATAATCAATAAGAAGTAACACACTACAATAATACTTACAAGCACGAGAAATCCGTTGATGGCGGCAAGCATGGCTCCACGAGATGGGTGCAAAGGTTGTGATGGAAAGCAGTGTTGAACAAATCTCTAGGGGGAAGATCGTTATCTTGTTGAATCGAAAAGGAAAAGGGCACTGATTGTTGGAGGTGTCGAACAAAAGGTTGTGGTGGGGTGGCAAAATAAGAGGGGCTGCCGTTTGCGGCTTGCTGGACAGCCTGGACTGCTGGATGATACACGACAGGGAATGGGGCGAGAGGAAAAAGCACAGTGGAGGAGCAATGTTGCGGTTGTTTTTGCGACTTTTTGGAGAATCCGTGACAGGGAATGGGGAGGGAGGAGGAGGAGGAACGAGGATGGGCCGGCGGTTTGCGGAATGGAGAGCGACCTACGGTTCCAAGAAAGAGGCAATGAACTGTTAGAGGAATGGGTTGCAAACAGTCGACGGGGAAGAAGAAGAACAGCGGATTTGACATTGGCGATGTCGTGTGGGAGAGAAGGATTGGTCGAGGCTGGTGATGGTGTGAGCAGCGAAAGGAAGGATGAAGTATCTAGTTGGCTACCAAAATCACCTAAAGGGGTGAATAGGTGAGTTCTGCGTCTTTTACGGAATAAAAACTTGAGAGTAATCAACACAGAAAATAACTAAGCATAACCCAGACGACACAAGGAATTTATAGTGGTTCCCTAATCTTGGGTACGTTCACTTTCCATCTCGCCTATCGAGCACCACGGCTAGCCTCTGCTACTTCACAAAATCTCGGATTGCAACAATCCTACAACTCGGAGCAACGCTCCTACAACTCGGAGATAACACACTTCTACAAACTCGGAGAACAAAACTCCTACAAACTCGGAGACAAAGCTCCTACAAGAGTTAAAATAATTGTTACAACAACAATAAAAATTTTATACTTTCAGATCTGAAATTTTCAAGGTTCTTCCTTCTTGAAAACTGAAAATCTCTGTGAAAAAGTTGAGGAAGAAATCTCAAAAAAACTTTGATATGAAAAGCTTAGGACCCGACACGATCAAGTAGATGTTTGAAGAACTTGAATCTATGATCTATCAAATCTTTTTTCTTGGAATCGCAGGATCGAGAGAGGAGCGACAGTGAAGAACGACGATGACGGTGCGGTTTCTCCCGAATTTAAAATTGCGATGTGATTCTGAATAGTTTTAGGGTTAGCGATTCCTCTGAAAGGACTTCTTATAGTACCTCGTCTAACGATCTGAAATCATTAAGGAAAGATCCACGTGGACCAATCATGAGGAACTTAGGTTATATCGAAATCTCGTCAGACAGTTTAAAAAAAGTTTTCTGCAACCCTATTTCACGAGAAGACATATGATTTCTCGAGAAGGATTTGCTTTCTCGAGAAATGGCATAGCCTTCTCGAGAAAATACTTAACGCAAATTTTTTGAACTGAAGGACTGATTTCTCGAGAAAGAACTTGACGTCTCGAGAAAAAATACTTAGCTTCTTGAGAAAGAATTTTGACTTCTCGAGAACTGCTTTGCTTTATCGAGAACCTTACTTGGCTTCTCGAGAATTCTTCAGGGCTTTCTCAAGAAAATACTTAAATGTTGTTTCTGAGAAATTTTCGAGAAGTCTTAAGGTTTCTCGAGAGTAGCTTTGCTTTCTCGAGAACTATACTTACACTTTACGAGAAATACACTTCATCTTCTCGAGAAAAGTACTCAGAAAATTTTTATCTAAAAAACTAATTCTTCTTTGTTGAAACTCAGCAACCCTTCCTTTCTTCCATTACTTTAGTACTTGAAAATGAAGTACATCTCAATAGAGAGGTTACACATTAGTCAACACCATGGATCACACAATGAAGGATTACATTGCATGATCATGTGTTTAGTGACTCATTGTAAACTAACATTGGTCTACACTTAGCAATAATGACATGCAAGCACTCAACTAAAGAATAACATCAAATACATAATTAATTCAACTTAGTTGAAGAGTGACTTCACACAAATATAGGTTATTGTGGATACAATATCCAACAATCTTTCTTTATTTGTAGAAGTCAGAACCTTCTACACTAAGGTGAATTATATCAAAATAATCAAATAATTAACTAAAAAATAAAATAATATATGCAATGACAGTTAAGAGATAATTAGATCATCAAAATTCAAAATTTTATATATATAGAATTTGTCCATAGAAATGTCCAGGTCCACATAATTCCATAACACTGACAATCACAAATCATTTTTACTGTTGTTGGTGTTGTTGATCCTTCTTATCTTGTTGCCTTTTCTGGTAGCTGAAGGGCTAGGGATAGTATTTTGGAGGACGAGGAGGAGCATTAGGATTATTGCAGCCATATTCACGATCATGAATCCTTTTTTTGTCATAGATTTCTCATATAGCTCTCACTCCTTATGATTGTAATGATCATCCTTATTATCATGAAGTTCCACAACTAACTTCAGAGAGTCTAGAATTAAAGACTTGGAGGTTGGACTCCAAATTTCAGCAAATTCCTTTTCTATTCTTTTGGCATCTTCTTGACTTGGGATAGATCGGCTGGCTGAAGCATCACCATATTTTCTTTTCTTGGGCACTGGCACCTCAAGAGGTAGGTCCTGAGGTATCTCTGGTTGATCAGAAGTCCGGGCTTGAGGGTAATTCTCAGGAGGAACTCCATGTTGTTCAGGTCTGAGAGAAAATGTAGGCTTACAGACATTTAGATCAAGATAAGGAGATGGAGCCTCATTTGGATCAACTTGAAACTCTAGAAAAATTTGATTGTGCATTCACACAGCAGTATCATAAGTATAAGTGTTTACACCCTTAATCTGTGTTTCTATATTTGTACTGATCTCTTTCAGTTGATTACCTCACCGAGTTTTCATTTCTTGAACTTTGCGTTCTATATTTTCTTTCACCTTATCCTCCCCCTTTCTGACTTCTACGGTTAGTTCCTTTATGGCTTCTTCCTTGAATTTCCCGACCTCTTCACAGCTTTTGAAGTTATGTTGTTCAGTTTTCTTCAGCAAGAGTATCAGATTGTTAGCCACAGTAACTGTCTGATTCATGACTTCACCAACACTAGTGATAGTGTGGTCTAAAGCCTTGCCACCAATATTGAGCAGTTTTTTGAATTCATTTGTATTACTCTGAATCTCAGCAAATCCTATGCTCATTTCTTTCTCAAGAGCAGTTACTCTCTCAGTTACATCTTTGAGAGACTTGTCAAAGTACTCTCTCTATTTTGTCAACATAAAATCAATCTTACCCAAAAGGGTATCATCGGGAATGACTTCAGCTGGAGGAAGTGGAGGAGGTAATGATGGAGCTGTCCAGACTGGTAGTTCTTCAATAACAACTGAGTTTTTGCCTCTTTGGGCAGATGTCATCACATCATCTTCCTCACCAAGAATGATAGGCTGAGAGAATTCTAAATTCTTGAGAGGAGGTTCTACAGGTTCTGGGGTAACTTCATCCTCATCAGAGAGCAAAACCACATTCTCCCCTCAATTTGTGTCATGGGCTTAGAATCTTCTGGAATCTCTTCAGGAGAGATGAAAAGGGGATCCTGAGCCACCATCATACACAGGGGTGCTCTTCTCATCATCAAATTGAGCTTTGTTTTCCTTGTCCACCACCACATCATCATCAAGAACTTTCTCTGTAATCTGATCTATAAGAACATTTGAATGAAACTTTGTGTCTGGTACCTTTGCTTGTTGATCTTCCTCATGAACTAAAGGAGCAAGCTCCCCCTCAACAGCTGCAACAGATGTGCCAACTGTATCAGTATGAAGGGGAGATGTGGTCCTGTCTTCATCAACTACAGTCCTTCGAGCTGCTGGAGCTTGGCCTGGCTTTTGAATTTTGATTTATCATCTGTTGATGAATGAGAGTGAGACTTTCTTCAGATGGTGAATGGACACGCATTTGGACAAGTCAAAAACTTCAAGGTGCACTTGATTCAGATATAGAGAGATGATCCTTGCAAAATTATGTGCTTTCATGCTTTCCTTAATCTTTTCAAATAACATGTGTCCCCATTGAAATTTTTTGCGACACACCACAGCAGTCATCATGCAAAAGAAGTCTGAGGAGATATATCCAATTGAACCTGTCTTGCAGAGTAGAACTTTTCCAAGAATGTCGGCCAAAAGCTTGCTTTCATCATTCATGTGTGTCTGCGAATAGAGGTAGTGGATTGGGAGAGGCCACAAAATGAAAGAGCCCTGGATTAATCGGGTTCTTCCAAATAATCTTCCTCATCAATGGAGGGTAACCTCAGAAATTTTGTTAAGGAGGGCGGGCTTCATTTTGATTTTCACATCTTTGACAGAGCTTTTCAGCAATATCCCACACCTTTTAAGCTTTGCATTTCTAAAGAATTCTTCAACTTCTGGAACCAAAACTTTGCAGGGATGCTCGAGAATGAAAGAGAGGTCGGCGGTTTCAAGAAGTAGAAGGACATTGTGGAAATCATCAGAGATTTCTTCAATACCTGTGCGAACAAACTCACTGCTGAAGCCAATCTTTGCAATGAGAGCCATCGATTGAAGAAGATGAGAGATTTCAGACTTTTCCGAGAAGAAACGAACTGAGTTTGCGAGAAGAACAGCGGAGGCCTTCGGCGGAACTCAAGGGTTTTTCTCGGGAAGAGCTTTTTCGGAAGTGTGGATTTGGACATTCTATGGAGTTTTCTATTTATATAAATTTGAAAATCTTGAAGAATGAAGAAAAGCGTACCTGAGGAATGTCAGTTGGAATTCTTCTCGAAACGTTATGTTAGCTGAATTCTCGAGAAGTCGAGAGGTCCAAATGCTTCTCGAAGCATTTAAGGAGTTCTTCCGAGAAATACAAGTTAATTTTCCGAGAGATCCATTAAGTTCTCGAGAAATCCAGTAAGTTTTCGAGAAAATCATTAAGTTTTCGAGAAATCCATTAAGTTTTTGAGAAATTCATTAAGTTTCCGAGAAATCCAGTTCTGAGCTTGAATTTATCTGAAGGTTTGTTGAGCAAGAATTCTCTTCAAATTTTCTAAATGGCTGACTGCATAATCTTCTGACTTCAAATGTGAACTTTGCAGGACTCCTTGTTAAGCATACCAAATTCTGTCATGAAGAAGGAAAACTTGGCCTCGTTCAGCGGCTTCGTGAAGATATCTGCAACTAGTCTATCTGTTGGAACATACTGGAGGTTGATATTCTCATTCTCCACATGCTCTCGGATGAAATGATATCTCAATTCGATATTCTTTATCCGGCTGTGAGAGACTAGATTGTTGGCAATTGTTATAGCACTGGAGAAGTCACAAAACATGGGGATGTCTCTGAACTTAAAGTTGTAGTCTTCAAATTGATTCTTTATCCAGAGAAGTTGTGCACAACAACTACCTGCAGAAATATATTCTGACTCGGCGATTGAGATTGTAACACAATTCTGTTTCTTGCTGTTCCAAGATATGAACCTTCTTCTTAGGAATTGGCAAGTCCCGGAAGTGCTCTTTCTGTCGTTTTTACTACCTGCAAAATCTGCATCTGAAAATCCAATTAGTTCACTATCATTACTTCTTGAGTACCATAAGTCAAGATTTGGTGTTCACTTAAGGTATCTCAAAATTCGTTTTGCAGCAGTGTAGTGAGATTCCTTAAAGTTCATCTGATATCTAGCACACACACATGTTGAAAACACTATGTCTGGTCTGCTAGCAGTAAGATAGAGCAGGGATCCAATTATGCTTTTGTACATGGTTTCATCAAAATTTTCCCTTTCTCATCCTTGTCCAGAGATATAACTAAACTCATTGGAGTCCTCATAAAGATTGCATTCTTCATTCCGAATTTCTTTAGCAACTCCTTGGTGAGTTTTGTCTGAGAGATGAAAATTACATCTTCAGATTGCTTCACCTGATGTCATAAAAAATATTTCAGCTCACGCATACTGCTCATTTCAAACTTCCCTTACATAAGGTGGCGTTTGGTTGGGCTTTTTGCCTGCGGAGCGGTGAGAACGCACCGGCATTTTGGTAAAAAGTGGCGTTTGTTTTCACTTATTTTTCAATCTCCGTTTATTTATTTCTGTGGTTTTTAGTTTATGCCCTGCCGCAACTTTTTTCCGCGGTGAATCGCAGACGCCTTTGTCCATAGCGCTCCTGATTCCCCCTACGCTCGCAAATCCCGATCTTCTTCTTCCTCCCTGACCAAAAATCCCGCTTGCGGTCTTTCTTCCCGAAACTCAAGTGGCGACCTTCTGCTTCTTCTTCCCAAAATCCAGGACGAAACCCTGGAGGCAACCAGCTTGCGGTCCTCCTCCTCGCCTTGCAGTGCTCCTCCGATGGCGCTCAACAGACCGGCGAAGCAGCAGCCACAGTAGTTGCTAACCAAACTGACGCCACCGAACTGAGCAGGGAAAAATTCCCGGCAGGCTTCGTTTTCGGGACAGCGACGTCGGCGTATCAAGTGGAGGGAATGGCGAACAAGGATGGTCGTGGTCCCAGCATCTAGGACGTCTTCGTCCGGCTTCCCGGTATTCCCCATTTTGGACTTCCTCTTCTATCCTATGTTTCCTCTGTTATTTTCAGGGAGAAGTAATTTGTGCTCCAAAAAATTCATCTTTTTCGCTATTTTCGTGTTAGATCTGTGGATTATCTATCTGGTTTATCAATTGTGTCGATCGGAGGTCTTCTCGTCCTGCACCGCTCGACTCTCCTGATCTCGCCGGCAGGCTCGAAGAGAGCATCCACAACCGCCCAATCTCCTCCCCGTCGATATCATTGAAGCGAAGCATACCCTTCCACCTGCGCATTCAGTAGAGGGGAAATTTGTTTTATTGTAGCTTTGTAATTCCCCCCCCCCCATTTTTGGACAATGAAGAAAAGCTGCAATACAGAGATAGCTGGAATCGTGTTGTATCTTTTGTAATTTCCCCCATTTTTACTGCGCATTCAGATACTCCTTTGTGTTGTCCATTGATGGAGCTGCAATAATGAGATAGCTCTACCTCTAGCCATAGTAATGTCATAAATTTCTTCCCAGAAATTTCACATTTGTGTTGTCCATTTTGCACGCATCAGCGAAATGAAAAATCCCCTTATTAATGGGCATTGTAGGTTTCTTTAGAATGAGGCAGTTTGCAAATTGCATTTTCAATGAGAATAAAGAATATCTTGAATCCTTCAGGTAAATGTGAAATTGTTGAGCTTGAGCGCAATCCCACTCCAAATGTGTGTGTATGTGTTTTTGTCTGCATTTTAGTTTATTTTTTGTTAAGAAATTTTCAATGCATACTAGCATTTGACATGATTAGTAAGAAAATCATTACCTTTTGTGGTTGGTGATTATGATTTATTAGGAAAAAAGATTTCGCTCAAAACTTCGTTTTGTATCCAAACAACTTTTTGAAAACTCTGTTTCACCCAAACAGTTTTTTAACAAAACTCTGTTTTCCAGAAACAGCACTTTTTCTATCAGCAACAGTTCATCAGCAGCTTTTCATCAGCAACAGCCCAACCAAACAGAGCCTAAGTTTGGAAAACTTCTTGCAAAGGTTGTCATCAGTAGAGTTAAAGATAATATCATCGACATACATTTGCACTAGCAAAATCTTGTCTTTTACTTCCTTAAGAAATAATGTTTTATCTATCTTTCTCCTTCTGAACTTGTTCTCAAGAAGAAAGTTAGACAGTGTTTCATACCAAGCTCGTGAAACTTGTTTTAAACCATATAATGTTTTAAATAATAAATAAACATAATCGGGATAGTTAGGATCAATAAAACCTGAGAGTTGTTCCACATACACTTTTTCCTTTATTTTATCATTGAGAAAGACCGAGTTCACGTCCATTTGATAGACAATGAAACTCATGACAGCAGCATATGCGAGGAACAACCTGATGGCTTCGAGTCTTGCCACTGGAGCATAGGTCTGATCAAAATTGATACATTCTTCTTGTCTATATTCCTTAGCTACAAGTATGGTTTTGTTTTTGATGATGGTTCCATTTTCATCCAACTTGTTCCTGTAGAGCCACTTTGTTCCAATTACATTTTTCTCATTGGGACTTGGTACAAGCTTCCAGACTTGGCAGCGCTTGAACTGATTGAGTTTTTCTTCCATTGCAACTATCCAAGATGCGTCTTCAAATCTCTTTGGTTTAACCTGCGAGAGAAAACTCAAATGCATATTTTCATTAGTAGTACCTCTTCGAGTTCTTACACCATCACGAGGATCTCCTATGACTTGATCAACCGGATGATCCCTCAAGTGTCTGAGCTTTAGGGTCCTTGCATCGGAAGCTTCTTCTATTTTTGGAGTGTCTTCCTCAACTTGGATAACTACTTCATCTTGGTGATCTCCCTCTCCAATTGAGGTTGGAGGAGTGATCTTGATAAACTTTGAGCATTTTCTTCAACTGTCTCATCCAAGCTTAACTCTTTCAGCCTTGAACCCGCATCTTCAACAAAAACACTGGAAGAGCTGCTTTGTAGCATGCTCGTCTCATCAAATACAACGTTAATAGATTCTTCTACAACCAGGGTTTTCTTATTAAAAATTCTATACGTCTTACTATGGCTATTATAGTCTACGAAAATACCTTCAAAATATTTTTCTCCAAATTTCGTACGATGATATTTCTCATTATTAAGTACATAGCATTTGATGTCAAAGATCCTGAAGTAGGACACAGTCGGTCTCCTGCCTTTCAGTAGCTCATAGAGAGTCTTACGATGACTTTTGTTGATCAACGCTCTGTTTTGCACGTGACAAGCTATATTAACGGCCTTAGCCGAGAAGTACTCTGGTAGAGAGGTGCAAGTCAGCATTGTAGTACATGCTTCAATGAGTGTTCTATTCCTTCTCTCTGCAACTTCATTTTGTTATGCAATACGCGTGGAGGAAAACTCATGAAAGATATCTAGACTTCCACATAATTCTGTCAAGGCACCAGATTCAAATTCTGTTTCATGGTCACTTCTAATTCTGACCACTGAACAGTTTAATTCGTTTTGAATTTGCCTAACAAAATTCGTGAATACAGCAAAGGTATCTGACTTTCGTTTCAGAAAGAACACTCAAGTAAAACGTGAGTGATCATCAATAATTACCAGCGATATGACTTACCTCCTAAGTTATGAACTTGCATTGGACCAAATAAGTCCATGTACAGTAAATACAAGCACCTTGAGAAATCTTTATCAGCAATACCCTTAAAGGTAGCCCTTGTCTGCTTGCTCATTTGGCATGCGTGACATGGACTCTATTTAATGCACTTGATAGTCGGTGCGTCACGTACTAGGTCTTGATAAAATAACATATTAATAGTTTTGAAATTAATGTGTGCTAGTCTTTTGTGTCATTGGTCACAAAGAGATGCACTATCTTTTGCAACAAAACACACTGGAATAGAAGTGTCTAAGCATAGAAAATTAAGACAAAAAATATTTCTACTCCCAGTGTCTGTTAACATCGTCTCCATAGTAGAGGCCGATTTTATCAAGCACTGATACTTGGAGAAAATAACAATAAAGTCTTTATCACATAATTGACTTATGTTAATCAGATTATGTTCTAATCCTTTCACATAAATCACATCAGTGAATGAGACTACACCATTAAAAATCATACTGTAGCCTTTTATAATTCTCAGGTCAGAGCCACCAAAGATAACCTTTGGACCGTCTTTGACTGCAATATAATTTTGAAGTAAGCTTCTTGTCCCGGTCATATGCCGAGAGCATCCACTATCCAAATACCAGATAGGTGTTTTGTTGGCCTTTGGACATACCTGCAATCGTAGATCATTTTACCTTAGGAACCAAATAAGATTTGGGTCCCTGGTTCCTTGTTAGCATACTCCCTCTACGAGTGTTAACACTACGAGTGGTCTGTCTCGCATGATTAACTTGAGGAGTTTCAATGTTTCTGGGATTAAACCAGCAATCCACAGCAAAGTGACCAATTTTGACGCAGTACCAACAATCAAACATGTTGTATCTTTTACAAGTCTTCTGCTAGATCTTTTGAACGTGTGGTCTAGTAGGAGCGGCTAACTTGGAGGTAGAAGCCTCATAGTGATAGCACTCACATGGCTTCTTCTTCTCAAGTGGCTTTTGAGCAACGGGTTTCACCATTAGAGCTTTCTTATCATTTGGACCATGAACATAGGGACCATAGCTCTGTAGAGTAATCTCTTCATAAGGTTTTTTGAAGACACTAGCACCGAAGTCCCGCGGTCGAGTCCACCCTTAGTATCTATCAACCGGCTCAACGTAAGTTGGTCGGGTTAGATGTCCATAGGAAGTCTCAAAGTCAAACGGGTTAGAAGGGAATATCACCTTCTTGAACTTTATTTGACTTTCAGGTGCTTTACCTTAGCTTCGGTGCTCGCTTTCATAGCAGCCTTATTCATCCTTCTGGCTTTAGCTCGCCTAGAAGACTTACTAGGAGCAGCCACATGGCCTGAACCAGTTTCTTTAGCAAGAGCAGAGAATTCAACTATGAGAGGAAGGATAGTCTTGGGCTTGGAGAAACTTTCAACAAGTTTCTTTTCGGCAGCAAGCTGTCCTTTCAGCTTCTCGATGATTTTCTCTTTTAGGTTAAGGAGCTCGTGTGAACTGTTGTTATCATCAGCCAGGGCGTGGAGTTCCTTTCTGAGTGAGTTCATTCTTGCAACTCCCTCCCTCAGAGTGGTCTCCACAGCCTTAAGGCATTTGATCTCCTTAGCCTGAGTTCTAACAACTTTCGTACATCGATCATAGACCTTGATTAGCTCTTTATACTGAGTTATGAGTTCTGATTTATCATCAGAGGGACAGTCCTCATAAACATCGTCTGGAGCATCAAACTCTGAAAGAATGGTGTGAGAATTTACCTCATCATGAAATTGGGGGTCAGCTTCTTCGTCAGAGTGAGCCATGAGCCCGAAGTAGGTTTCTTCATCCTCACTTGACTCGGATGAGTCAGTGTCACTGAAGCTCTTCTGTTTTTTGCCATGAATCTCTTCTCCTTCTTTTTGTCGTGGGAGGACTTTATGCTTCTCTTCTTCCACCCAGTTGACGATCATGTGGCCTGACTTATTACAGCAATAGCACACAATGTCAGTAGAATTATGTTTGTTCTGTTTAGATTTATACCTATCATTTGTGTAACGTTTCTTTTGATGATCGTCATCGTGACGTGATCTTCTGTATGAGGAGTCTGTCTCTCATCTGTTTCTTCTTACTGAGAAACTTCTTGAACTGTCTGGAGAGAAGAGAGAACTCTTCATCAGATAACTCTGAGCCCGAGGTGCTTGGCTTTGAGTCTTCTTCTTCACTTTCTTCCTGAGTGGGAGCAGGAGATGTTGTTTTAGCCTTTCTTGATCTATCTACATGTAGTGCAGCAGATTTCTCCTTTGATGAAGATCTGCTGCCCTCTTCTTCAGCTTTTCTGGGTTTGATTTGAAGCACATAGGACATAAGCTTCCCGAAGAGGTTCTGCGGGTCAGTGTCAGTCAGTCTCCCAAACTCCCTGATAGCACAAATCTTATTGTTTCATTCCTTAGTTAAGGATTTTAGGAACTTGTCATTTAGTTCTCCATTTGTGAAAACTCGGTCATAGTTTTTCAGGTCGTTGACGATCTTGAAGAAATTCTCATATGTATCAACTATTGTGTCCTTGGGGCCTTGCTTGAAGGCTTCATACTTCTGGTTGAGAAGGGAACTTCTGTCATCCCTTACTTCTTTGCTGCCTTCCATCAAAACAATCAGAGACTGCCACATTTCCTTAGCAGATTGGCAGTGTATTAGGCTTTGCAACATTGAATCATCGACTGCGCTTGCGATAATGTTTTTGACTTTCTTGTCTAGAGAGACAAGGGCAATCTCATCTTTGTCAAGATCCATTAGTTTCTTCGGTACCTTCTTGGATGGATCGATAGTGGAAGCAATCATGGGAACATAGGGACCTTCTTCCACTATCATGAAAATGCGGGGATCAACAGCTTCCATGAAGAATCTTACTCTTTCCACATGGGAAAGTTAGCTTTGGTGCACACCGGAAGCTTTGTGAAATCCTTGGATCTGTCTATGCTTGATAATCTCTACGACAACTAGATGTAGATCTGTTTAAGGTGTGAATCTTTTTGTGAACAACTTGCCTCTGATACCAATTGAAGTATCTAGTTGGCTACCCAAATCACCTAGAGGGGTGAATAGGTGAGTTTTGCGTCTTTTGTGGAATAAAAACTTGAGAGTAATCAACACAGAAAATAACCAAGCATAACTCAAACGACACAAGGAATTTATAGTGGTTCCTCAAACTTGGGTACGTCCACTTTCCACCTCGTCTATCTAGCACCACGGCTAGCCTCGGCTACTTCACTAAATCTCGGATTGCAACAATCCTACAACTCGGAGCAATGCTCCCACAACTCGGAGATAACACACTCCTACAAACTTGGAGAACAAAACTCCTACAAACTCGGAGACAAAGCTCCTACAAGAGTTAAAATAATTGTTACAACAACAATAAAAAGTTTTATACTTTCAGATCTGAAATCTTCAAGGTTCTTCCTTCTTGAAAACTGAAAATCTCTGTGAAGAAGTTGAGGAAGAAATCCCGATAAAACTTTGATCTGAAAAGCTTAGGACCCGACACGATCAAGTAGATGTTTGAAGAACTTGAATCTATGATCTATCAAATCTTTTTTTCTTGGAATCGCTGGATCGAGAGAGGAGCGACAGTGAAGAACGACGATGACGGCGCGGCTTCTCCAGAATTTAAAATTGCGATGTGATTCTGAATAATTTTAGGGTTAGTGATTCCTCTGAAAGGACTTCTTATAATACCTCGTCTAACGGTCTGAAATCATTAAGGAAGGATCCACGTGGATCAATCATGAGTAACTAAGATTATATCGAAATCCTGTCAGACAGTTTAAAAAGAAGTTTTTTCCAACCCTATTTCTCGAGAAGACATGATTTCTCGAGAAGGATTTGCTTTCTCGAGAAATGGCATAGCCTTCTTGAGAAAATACTTAACGCAAATTCTTTGAACTGAAGGACTGATTTCTCGAGAAAGAACTTGACATCTCGAGAAAAACTACTTGCTTCTCGAGAAACAATTTTGACTTCTCGAGAACTGCTTTACTTTCTCGAGAACTTTAATTGGCTTCTCGAGAATTCTTCAGGGCTTTCTCGAGAAAATACTTAAAGGTTGTTTCTGAGAATTTTTCAAGAAGTCTTATGGTTTCTCGAGAACAGCTTTGCTTTCTCGAGAACTATACTTAGACTTCACGAGAAATACACTTCATCCTCTCGAGAAAAGTACTTAGAAAATTTTTCTCTGAAAATCTAATTCTTATTTGTTGAAAACCAACAACCCTTCCTTTCTTCCATTGCTTTAGTACTTGAAAATGAAGTGCATCTCAATAGAGAGGTTACACATGAGTCAACATCATTGGTCACACAATGAGGGATTACATTGCATGGTTCTGTGTTTAGTGACTCATTGTAAACTGACATTGATCTACACTTAACAATAATGACATGCAATCACTCAACTAAAAAATAACATCAAATACATAATTAATTCAACTTAGTTCAATAGTGACTTCACACAAATCTAAGTTATTGTTGATACAATACCCAACAAAGGAGATGAACAGTGGTGGTTTTTTATAAACGAGAAGCATAATCATGGGATGACTGGCTAGATGAAGAAAGGATCGTGGGTAAATTGATAGAATTCACGGGAGGATAAATAGGAAACGAAAAGGATAAAGATCGAGAGGTCGCACCTCGGGCTCCACGGCATCGCACCGCAAATGATTGTAGGATTTGGATCCGCTCACAAATTCAACAATGGAAATAAATTAAGCATCCTCCCCTATTTATATCGAGAGGAAGTGGTTGAGCACCCAGCGTGAACAACTATGATTGGTTGTTACGTACGGTGTCCTAAAACACTAAATACGCGTCCAAATAAAAAAACAAAATACATATGAATAATAAAACAACGAGCCGGACGCGCTCGCGGTGTCGGATTGTCGATCCGATCAGCGCCTCCTGTGTGAATACACGAATGTGGGCCCCGCCGACTGGTGACCTGTAGTCCAGGATCGATCTCAATCAATTCTCCTCATAATAATTTGGAAACTATCAAGTATCAAGATAACTAATATAACTTTTAACTTCAAAATTAGTAATATGACAATAAGTTAAATAAATTTTAACAACATTCTACATATCTCTTCTTTGATTGAATAGCATGTCGCATTAGGAGACACGAGAAAGAAGCTTGCAATGAAGAGGCAATCGTGAATGGGGGATTTGGGCTCTGAATTTTGTTTTTCGCTGCTGAAAATGGTAAGGCCAGCATGGGTCATTGTAGCAACGAACATGGAAATAAGAGGTCACAAGGTATGAGGCTGAAACATGTCAGTGTGATGGTCGGATGTCGTGCATAAATCCAACTACTGCTTCTGAGAAAAATCACCAACGGAGAAGATGATTTCAATACAATGAGTTGGCAATGAACAAAGACAGGTCTAATTGCTCCCATACAGATAAATTCAAATAATTATTCACATACGGATAATTCAATACTTAAAATAAAACGTACACATGCATTACTCACATACAGGTTATTCAGATTGCTATTCAGATTCAAATTTAAATATCATAATCTAATAATTAATGGAATTATATGATACTTAAATTTAATGTGAATACAAAACAACAATTGTTGTATGATAACTATTAAAATTGAAATCCAAGTTATATTAAAGAAACATGCAGCTAGAATATAAAATGTAATTAATGGTTATCCCAAATTAACACATAAAAGAAAATAATCTAAAATCTAGATCAGCAATTGTCTTTGGATCTATAGCAATACCATAATCAATAATATTTGAAATGTGTGTAAATAATCTACAGAAAGATAATTGGACTAATCCAACGTAGAGCTTGGAGAAACTCATGATCCTTCTTAATCATTTGAAGTGTTCTATGATTATTGCTCGAAAAATTTCAAAAACTTCAGAAATTATCAATGGGATTTGTACAAGATGCCATGAATAGTTAAAGTGCATCACAAAAATGATAAACGGTTGAGATGTTAGGCACAACAAATTATTCTTGAGAAGTCTGTCCATAAAAAATATAAAGGAAACAAAACTTCAGATCATAAAATTCAATTAAAATACCAAATAATAAACACAGAGGGATGTATGTGAAGCATGAACCTGCTGACCAAGAAACATACTTTTGGTGAATCTTCTATAGATCAGGCATGCCAATCCCAGTCCTAGCATCATAAGTTTTTTCAAGGACAACCTCAAGGGGAGTATCTTTTGGGCCACCTGCAAAAGTGAAGAAGAATTACAAAAGATGAGTTACATACTAGCATACCCATCAGTGTCTGCAAAGACATACACAGTAATTAATATATGATAAAATTACTGTCAGAATATAAAATGTACATATTTGCACGGGTTTGCGAGCTTGCAATTAAGTGTCGGTAAGATTTGTGACCTCATGGTTTTCTCAACGTGTTTTCTATTAACTTATGCAAAAAACCACGACCAGATTACAAATATGGAGGTTATGTAAACAATGCAAAAAATCAATGTTATAAAGCAGCCCATTCCGTAGCCAATAAAAACACATAGCTGCTCACTAAAACATAACATATCTGCTAGCATTCTGCACATTCACTATAGCCAAAGGTAGTCCGCTTAAAGTCACTTTTTCAAATTCCCAAGATTGATCCCCCAAGTTAACTGATGTGTGCATCTCCTAGTGGTCTCTAGTATAAATCTGACATTCTTGAACCAAGTTTGAGTCCTGGTTCACGGCAGCAGGTTCCTCAGAACTTGGATTTAGGCTGCTTTGTGTCTCATAGAAAAAACTTTTTACGCGATAGGATGGAGCTAGCATCGACCACCACCAGATTGAGTCTGACGTGGACATGTGGAGCGTCTATTTAAGAGTGTTTTCTGAATATTAATATCTTTTGATCAATTGGACATTGAATCTAGGGCTGGCAAAGGTTATTTCCTTGGATTTCTCTCCTCTCTCTCTCTCCCCCATCTCCTCTGTCTTCTCCTTCCCAAAACTCTAGAAAATCATTAAGGGTAATATATCATCACTCAATCTATCTCACAAGCGTACTCCTTTGCTCTAGGCTTCTAGCATGGTATTAAAGAAGGCATCTACGCTCTTATCATCTATTCGACGGTGTTAGTGATCCTGTGGAACAGGTGTCGTCGCTTGCTCAACATTGTGTCTCAAGTTGTCGAATTGTGGACGTTATCTGCTCGACGTTCCCTCTCCAAGATTTGTTTGACGTCATTGGGATTGTTCGACTAGCTTGTTCCCCTTGACAATCCCTCCATCAATTTTACCTTCACAAACAAACCGTTGCGCATTGTGTCTACAAGTCCCGACCGTCGACGACACAACCTCCCATCTCGACGCTGCCTCTAGCGACAACAATCGGTTATCCTGCCTCGTGCAAATCACTGCCAGCTTCTTTGGTCGTTGTTGACCCTTGACAAGAGCTCCATCCGCACCGGCAATTCTTCTTTCAGCCTAGACATTACCACTGCTACCATCACCGACGAGGTATTGCTCTCTCTATTCTACCTTCACTGGACTTTGCTAGAGTTAGCGTCTACAGTAGGGTCACTTCCAGCATCGTCTTCTGGTGTGTTTGTCAGGAGAAGTTTCTGTTGTAGTTGTTGAGATACCAGAGTAGCTGTTGTATCCAGCCATGTTAGGTGATTCTCCTTGGTCCTATGGCTCGAAATAAGTCTAACAAAATCAAAACTAGTACTTATATTGGAAGCTTAGGAAATATTGATATCTCCAACAATGGCACTAATATCATATTGAATGGGATAAAATACTTGTTATGGGCAAAGTCCTTCCGGATATTTATTGATAGCTGAAGTAAAACAAGATTTATCATAGGTACCAAAGTTCCCTAATCCATTACAGTTGTGTCCTAAGAAGATTGAAAATGAGATAATTTGGCTATGATGAATTGGGCCGATCTTAAGATTCTAGTTCAGCTTATCATCCATCAAATTTATCTAAATACTTAACAAAACGTCCCAAAGATGGTGCAATAGATTCATTAATAAGGCAAATAAACTGGCTTGATCCTAAGCTTCTTGTTGAGCTTTTCATCCATCAAATTTATCTCAATACTTGACAAAACATCCCAAAGGCAGTGCAAACGATTCATTAGTAAGGCGGTCACACGTAGGGGTGTAAATAAAAACAAACCGAACCGCAGAGTTCGATTCAATTTTAGTAGGCTACAATTTGGTCATGGTTCCAATTTATGAAAAACAAAAGGGTTCGGTTTGGTTCAAGGTTTTGAATGCCAACCCGAGTTAAAGCAAATCAAACCGAGTCGTGTCAAACCGAACCGAGTCTATTTATGGCTTAACGTTAGCCTGTTATGATTTATGAACCGTTTTGCTCCGGCTAGATTTAATGATTTTAATACCTTTATGGCTTAATCCATTCTTATAAAGACATAATCTTATTTCCTCCCTTAAAATATCATAATCTCATAATCCCTTTCTGTCATTCTGGCTTTCTCGCTTCCGCCACGCTATCCCCCCATCCCCTTTTACTACATTCATTGCCTTCACCTGTCCTCTTGCAGTCGTCATCTACGCCGAACGTTGACGCACCACCGCTCTTTGAGGCGATTGTTCCTCTGTCCACATCGACGCTTCTTCTGCCAGCACTTGGTCTGCCGACCCCGACGGACTCATTCCTGCCTCCGGCCACATCGCCGCCTCTTTTAATGGTAATTTCTCTGGCCCCACTCATGTCGGCCAGCCCTTGGGATCCATTTCTTCAATCGACTGTTCCCCAACCGGCGCCGCCATTTCTACCTGACGTTGCTCGCTCTTCGTCCGAGCTACTGTCGTTCCGCACGTTCATCACCATCATTTCTACCTCAGTCTCCGTTGCAGCAACACGATACAGCGAATTGTTTTGGCATGAAATCAAAGAGTCAGGCGATCATGTAGTACAAGCCGCGTTCAAGCCTGAGGACAAGCTCAATTCGAAGGTCGGGAGAGATGTTATGGGTTGTGTGCCCATTTTATCTAGTCTCAGTATTTAATATGTTTCTTTGCCTTGTTAATTTACAATTATGCCCTCCTGTAAGCCTATATAAAGTCATATAGTGTATTGTATGGATTACCAACGAATGAAGTCCTATTTTCCAAAACCTTAAAGAGATCATGGAAGCTCTCTTTCCCTGAGCAAGCCCCGCTTAGACAGTCGCGGTCATGGCTCTGTAGTATCTCCTCCACCGTCCTCTTCACCTCTGACCACTCCTCCGGCGGCCTTCGAGAAGGCCCATAACATCCTCATGGAGTTTTAAGAATAAACTGGGTTAATCACTAATCATTCAAATACAATAAATTTGCTTCTTTTGTGTCTACCCATCATATTTTTTCCAATAAATTTGATTGATTTGCCAGCCACCCCCCAATTCTCCAGAAACCCTGGCTTAATTAAATAGCCATTAACTCATGCTAATCCTGATAATGATTTAAACTAGCTTGCCAAAACTCATGCAAAGAAATGTTCAAAAAAATTTAATTTTCTATCAAATTTTTCAAAATCAGTGACTTAAAATCTTTTACTGAGCCTATCATCCATCAACTTTATCTAAAAAGCTAACAAAACATCCCAAAAATGGTGCAGAAAATTCATTAATAAGGAGGTTAAACATAAATAATGGGGAAGTATTAGGAAGGAAATGGGTGGAATCATTCTTCAATTGAGTAATGGTTGCAAGACATGTTCCCCCTTGTTAGAAGACATAAGGATAAATGATGTAAAGGCCCATTTATAGGCCCTTTTCTTCCTTCTCCTTTAGTCCCACATCTATTGTATAGGATTCTTCCTTCTTCTCTTCTCCTATATATTTGTACTCTTTCTTATATTTGATATATGAAAAGAACGATATACAAGGTTTGTCCATTGTTTCCTACATGGTATCAGAGGGAACCGGTCCGGCCTGTTTCTTACCGATCGGCTCTCTTCTTTCCTAACCGCTCGGTCTATCCTTCTGACAGGGCGGCTTGGTCATTCGGCTTACCGCTCGTTTTTGCGGTTTCTTTCTTCTCTCCCGTGGATCCACCTCCTAACCGCATGTGCATGTCTAATTGCCTGGTCCTCCTGTTAACCGGAGGGCTTGTTCTCCTGCTTATCCGCTATGGCCTGCGTTCTCCTCTCTTTCTAACTGCGACTTCCTGCGCGGTTAAGTTCTCTTGCCCGCTCCTCTTTCTCTCTCTTGTGGCTTCCACCTCCCCCCCCCCCCATTCTCTTTTATACACTCTCTGTTAGGTGGGGCAGTCCCCCGTGTTTCCCTCTGCCGGCCAGGCTTCATCTGTGTCTACCCGTCGGGTTCAGTCTTCTCGTTGCTCCCCTCTCTTCTCTTCTCGCCTCGACTTCTCTTAGTCGCTACTCGCTACGGTCTCCTTTTCTACCCGTCGAGTTCTTGTCTTCTCTTCGCTTCTCGCCGCGACTTTTCTTTGTCGATGTGAATTCCCTAACCGCTGCGAGCTCCGCCCTTGGTCACGGCATCTTTCCTTGTCGCTGGTGTGCTTACGTGACCGTGCAAACTTCTCGCACGGTACCTTCTCTGCTTAGTCGCTGCGACTTTTCTTATCACTAGCGGCCTCTCCTCTCTATTGCGGGCTCTGCATATTGGTCGCGGCATCCTCCTTGCCATTGGTGTGTTATCACTGTGACCGTGCGGCTTCTCCTCGTGTCTAGGCGTGGCGGCTTCTCCCAGCTAACCGCTCTGCATCTTGGTCGAGGCCTCTTGCCGCTGGTGTGTTGACATCGAGACTGTGCGGCTTCTCTTGCTCTATAGTATCGGCGGCTTCTCTTCTCTTACCGCTCCGGATCTTGGTGCGGTCTGTCTCTACCCGCCCGATATAGTGCATGTTAGCCGGCCTCTGTTCTTTCTAATCGCTGCCGCTCAGGGTTCTTCCTGTCGCGGCCTGTTTTTTTTCGCTACGGGCTCCCTTCTACTCGCTGCTTCTCACACGATCTCCTCTAGTCGCGTGCGACCTCGTCTTACCGTTGTTGCCCGCACAGCTTCGTCTCTCGCTGCCCTTATCGTTCTTCCGTAGTAGCCGCTGGTTTTGTCCAGCAAGCCGCGTGTCTTCTTGCCGCCCGGTTTCTGTGTCTATTCGCAGCTCAGAATTATGACATCTGGTTCCACCACTGCTGATGATATTGCTGTGTTGCGTGCTCAACTCCATCAACTTCAAGAGGTGGTTTGTCGCTCCTCTGGTTCTGTGGCCTCGATCTTCAAGAAAAGTATATCATGCCTCTCACACGGCTCTCACTGGATTGTGAACTCGAGTGCTACACATCATATTTCTCCGCAGCAGCTGCCCAAATACTTAGATATTGTTTACCACAAGCACATCACTGTGGCCAATGGTGACAGGATCGCGGTTTCTGGCACTGCACATCTGCCTTTTACTCATTTCCTCTCCTTATCATCGGTTCTTCATGTTCCGGACTCTCCTTTTAATCTCCTTTCTGTCAGCCGTCTTACGCAAGACCTTAATTGATGTGTTACTTTCTCACGCTCTTCCTTTGTGATGCAGGATCGGCTAACGCAGAATATACTTGGTAGAGCGTAACTGTCTAACGAGTTATATCTTCTTGATGTTCCTCCCACTGCTCTCATCACTGTCTCCACCACTGATTGGTATCGTCGTCTTGGGCATGCCCCTCTTCCAAATCTCAAGAAAGCTCTTCCTACTGTCTCTCTTCAAGAGTTTTTTTGTGAATCTATTTTCGTCAAACAACACCGTGACTCTTTTTCTCCTTCATGTACTCGGAGCGATGCTCTTTTATCCTTAGTACATTCTGATATTTGGGGCCCTATAAGGTCCCTAGTGTTTTTGGGTATCGAAACTTTGTTACTTTTATCGATGATTACTCGCGGGTTACCTGGTTGTATTTACTTCGTGATCGTACCGAACTCTCAACCACGTTCTGTACGTTTCTTACTGAAACTCGCACTCAGTTCTCTACCTGTGTCAAAATTCTTCGTACAGACAATGCTCTAGAATATACAGGTCGCGTCTTCTCCAATCTATGCGCTGAGTTCGGTATTATACATCAGACTTCATGTGCCTACACCCCTCAACAAAATGGCATAGCGGAATGGAAAAATCGTCACCTCCTTGATGTGGCTAGATCTCTCATAATCCAAATGCAAGTTCCTCCCCTCTATTGGAACTTTGCAGTCTCTACTGCTTGTCACCTCATCAATCGCATGCCTTCGTTCATCCTCAACTTTGTGGCACCCATTATTCTCCTTTACCCATCCACGAATCTCTTCTCTCTCACACCTCGTGTTTTTGGGTGTACCTGTTATGTCCACCATTGTGGTCCTTCCACTGACAAGCTAGCCCCTCGTGCTACCAAAGCTGTGTTTGTTGGGTACTCCCGCACTCATAAGAGGTATGTCTGTTTTATCCTATCACTGGTAAGGTGGTTGTGTCTGCTAATGTCTCCTTTCATGAAGATCAACCATATCACGTTAGTCCTTCTGATCTCCTTCTTCCTCCTCCGCTACCTCGACTCATCATTCCCATAACGTCTTCGCTTCCACCACTTCTCCCTACTCTACTTTTGATTCCTACACCACCATCAGTACCCTCCAAACCTCCTATCATGAAGTATACACTCGTCATCCTCCACGTCCAGATGCCCAGCAACAGCTTCCCTCAAACGGTGCGAACTCGCAACCTGTTGATCTGGCATCCTCCTCAGCGGCTCATCCCTTGGCGAATTATGTCTCTCTACATCGGCTCTCTCCACCTATTCTTACCTTTGCTCTCTCTATACTCTATCTCTATACCTAACTCTGTGCAGGAAGCTCTCCAGCATCCGGCATGGCGGGCTGTCATGGATGAAGAAATGATTGTTTTGTGGGGTAATCACGCTTGGGATCTTGTGTCTCCTCCTCCTGGTCACAGTTGTGTTAGCTGAAAGTGGATCTTTACAATCAAACATGTCGCGGATGGGACAGTTGATCGCTTAAAGGCTCGGTTTGTGGCACGGGATTTTACTCAACAGTACAGTCTTGATTATGAGGAAACGTTCTCCGCAGTCGCAAAATTAAATATGGTTAGGGTCTTGCTCTCCTTAGTTGTTCATCGTCACTGGCCCTTCCATCAGCTGGATGTCAAAAATGTTTTTTGAATGACGATCTTCTTGAAACTGTCTATATGCAACAACCGCTCGAGTTTGAGACCACGGGGGAGTCTCGTGTATGTTTACTTCGCGAATCTATTTATGGTCTCAAACAGTCTCCACGGGCGTAGTTTGGCAAATTCAGCAAGGTTGTTTGTGAGGTTGGCTTCAAACAAAGCTCGGCGGATTCCTCTCTTCACTCGTCACCAATCAACTGAGAATATAATACTTCTAGTTTACGTGGACGATATTCTGATCACTGGTGATGACTCAGCTGGGATACAACATGTTAAGCAGCATTTGAATTCTATCTTTCTGTTAGAAACCACGGTGGGGCCCAGTTGAGGGGGGCACATGAATCCAGATCTGTGGCCGACTGCAGTCATGGCAGAGCATCCCCAACCAAATCACCCAGGATGAATTTAACCGGGGTAGGTTGTTGGGAGCCGGGATCGAACCCGGGACCTCCCCTTTATCAGGCTACTATCTCAAGACCTGATACCCAACTGCACTGCCATCTTTCTAACACTTTCAACTGGGCCCCACCGTGGTTTCTAACACTTTCAAATCAAAGATCTGGGAAATCTTCGATATTTTCTTGTACTAGAGGTAGCACGACGACCTGATGGTCTTGTCTTATCCCAGCGTAAGTATTGCATTGACCTTCTGAAAGATGTTGATCTCTCGGGTTGCAAACCAGCGGAAATAAAAGTCAACCATATGTTGTGTGCTCATGGATCTGAGTCTGATTCTCTACTTCCAAATCCGGAATACTATTGTCGTCTTGTGGGAAAACTGATATACTTAACTGTTACGAGACCAGATATATCATTTGCGGTTGGAGTTGTCAGTCGGTTTATGCATACCCCACGGGTTTCTCACCTTCAGGACGTGGAACGCATTCTCATATATCTAAACACTGCCCATGGGCAAGGACTTGTGTATAAGACATCTTTCTCCCTTTATCTTATTGCATACTCTGATGCGAATTATGCGGGCTTGTTGAATGATCGACGTTCTACTACTGCTTTTTGTACATACTTTGGAGGAATCTTATCACATGGTGGAGTAAGAAGCAGACGGTGGTTGCTCGCTCGACTGCTGAGGCTGAGTACCGTGCGATGGCAACTGTTACATCAGAACTAACCTGGCTGGAAAGTCTTATAATGGATTTGGGAGTTAGGTTACCCTCACCATCAACGTTGTTTTGTGACAGTCAAGCTACAATACATGTTGTAAAGAATCTTGTGTTCCATGAGCGGACTAAACATATGGAGGTTGATTGTCACATTGTTCGGGAAAACGTTCAATCAAAGGTGCTAAAGCTTGAACATGTTCCTGCTTCTGGGCAAGTTGCTGACATCCTTACCAAGGCATTACCTCGCAAATTGTATTACCAGTTCTTGTCCAAGCTTGGTGCCTACGACTTGTACGCTCCAGCTTGCGGGGGAGTGTTAGAAAACATAAGGATAAATGATGTAAAGGCCCATTTATAGGCCCTTTTCTTCCTTCTCCTTTAATCCCACATCTATTGTATAGGATTCTTCCTCCCTCTCTTCTCTATATATTTGTACTCTCTCTTGTATTTGATATATGAAAAGAAGGATATACAAGGTTTGCCCATTATTTCCTACACCCCTCCATCACAACAAATCTACATGATCAAAAGTAATGTACCTAGAAATTTTGCAAAAAGACTGCATAGCACTCAACTAGTTTGAATGGGGAATATGGCTTCATAAAGGAAATCTTAAACAGTTGAGATTAAGCTACATATATCGATGATGATGCAAGTGAGTACTATATTAATAAACATAAGTTTGAAGATTTCTTTTCAAGAAACAACACATTAGATGATAACTCTTACCCGGAATGGAGCAAAACAACAAAAAATCTAAGAAGGGAAGTTGTTCATGTAAACATCAAGCGAGCCATTTTGATTTTGAAACGGTTCAGTCAATAGCTAAAAGGTACTTAAGTCTAAAATTACTCACTGATGATTAATAACATTGTTTTCTGACCTTAAAATGCTACTTGTGATGCTTTCACCTAACACTTTGTAACTATGTATGCCGAAATAGTTCTTAGCTTGTGATGACACAACTTTAAGCCTTGATTACTGTGTGTAGTGAAATAGTATAAGGTATAAATGAAATCCATTAGAAAACATAAGTTAAGAAATGAGGAAGAATCCATTGAAACAAAACATGTGGCTAATGAGAGTGCTCAAATTATACATTCTACAGGCCGTGGTTTTCTCCTCATTTTCAGTATCTCTGGCCGAGGGATGATTTCACCTGATGCGTCTCTTCCTCTGGAGATTCTTACCTTGGTTCCGTCATCCATAAAACGGTAACCAATTTTACATGGCCTCCTGATAAGACAAAAAAAACTTAGAACTGAAGGGTTCAGAGGCACAGAGATATTTAAAGATCAGTATAACTTGGTATAAAAATAACATGTTAAAGCATACCCAGATACTGGATCAAGAACTTGAACATTTGAGACATGAAGTGGTGCTTCAACCGTGAAGATACCACCCTCATGTCCTTGCCCTTGCTTGATGTGCTTCTTTACCTGTAAATAAAATAAGTTCATTCATGCGCATCTATGAAAATTCGAAAGCAATTTGAAGGATGCATATTTAGGTGAAGCAAAGATAATAACTCAAGTTTGGTAGTATTATTAGGCAAGTGAAGCAAAGATAAGTTATTAAGCTTTTGTGGTAAAGTTGCAAGGAATGTAAAGCAATTTGTGTGTGTGTAGGGGAATTTTAGGGAGAGAACAGGATCTCTCCCTAAGTCCCCCTTAGGGAGAACCGGTTTCGGGGAGAGAACCGGAAGAAAACCGTCCAAATATATCTTATTTCAAAAAGAGATTAACATGAAAGTTTTAGATCACAATGAGATCTACAACATTTATGTTGATCACTTTTTAATTTGAAGCTGTTTAGACACCCGATTTGGGCCCCGAAAAACGTCACGCCGAATATATGTACGAACTCCTGGGTTCGGCGTGACTTTTTTGGGGGCCGAAATTGGGAGCATAAACCGCTTTAAATCGAAAAGTAACCAATAAAAAAGTTGTAGATATCATCGAGATCTACAACTTTCATGTCCAACTTTTGAAATAAAATATATTTTGACGGTTTTCTCCCGGTTCACTGGTTCTCTCCCAAAAATTCCTCTATATGTGTGTGTGTGTGTGTGCATGTGTGTGTAAAGTAGTAGTACGGGAGCGGTACTAGGTACGATATATATATGGTACGGTGGTCCGACAAAATTAAAAATATAAGAATAGGGTATGTTCAGGGCACGATGTAATTAAAATTGACTCATATATACACACATCAATTTTAGTTACATCGTACCCCAAACATACCGTATCTTTTTTTGTCATACCACTATATTTGATACATATCGTACTCGTGCTTTATATATGTGTGTGTGTGATGTGTGTGTGTGTGTCGGTGTGTGTCGGAAAAATGGAAATACGCATAACGCGTATTTCCAAATTTCCGCGCGAGGCAGCCGGCCATGAACGTGTGTGACAGTGGGGAGGTCGGCGGCAGCGGGCTCGTCAGTCCACCGTTCGCCCTGGGATTGTCGGCGTGCATCTCGGCAATCCCAGGGCGGACGGTGGCTGGCGAGCCCGCAGCCGCCGGCCGCCCCACTGTAATGTTGCATTTCAGACAGTACCGGCAGCGTCGCCGGTGTGCGGTTTGAAAATTGTTTTTACAGTGGGCCGGCCAGCGACGGCGGGCTCGCCCCACCGGCCGCCCTGGGATCGCCGGCGTCCACGCCGGCGATCCCAGGGCGGCCGGTGGTCGGGAGCCCGCAGCCGCCGGACGCCCCATTGTAATTCTGCATTTCAGACAGAACCGACGACGCCGCCAGTGTTGTTTGAAATTTTTTTTGCATGGGACGGCTGGCGGCTGCGGGCTCGCCGGACACCGGCCGCCCTGTAAAAAAAAATTCAGACAGCACCGGCGGCGCCGCCGGTGCTGTTTGAAATTTTTTTACAATGGAACGTTCGGCGGCTGCGGGCTCGCGCCGACGAGCGCAGGGCGACCGGTAGTTGGCGAGCCCGCAGCCGCCGGCCGCCGGCGCCACCCCACTGTAAATCGATTTTTTTAAAATCAAGTCATTGGATTATCCGTTGGATTAAATTCAACGGGCAGAGCACCCTTGCGCGGGCAAACCATAAATACGCGTCACGCGCTTTTCCAGCCCACCTATATATATACATATATATATATATATATATATATATATATATATATATATATATACATTTAATTACATTGTACCTATACATATGTTATCCTTACGTTTTTTGTTGTACCACCCTACCGAATATGTGTCGTACTCGATACTCATATCTGCACAAATGCTTCATATACACACACAATATATATATATATATGTACGTATATATATACATATGCCACTTTTTTAAAAAAGACGGAAAACATAAAACGTAGAAAAATTCAATTTGAAAAAGTAGAAACACTACAAATTTAAAACATCTAATCCTCAAATATATAATAAATAAACAAAAAAATCTATTTTAAAACTAAATTCTTCGTAGTTTTAACAATAAAAAGAAACTTAAATGGAGCATAGTTTGTTACAATAATAAACAAACATCGTTAGTAATTTACGGGTTACAAATTTTTTACTCTAAATGACATGGAGAAGCCTTTTGTTTACTTTAGAAAAGTAGACTCTTATCATAATATGCAGAAAGATCACCAAAGTTTAAGTGTATTCGCTGACTAGAGTAGCAGGTGTATCCACCGAGTATCAGGTACAAACCGGTAAGCAAAATATGCTCCGTATAGGGACTTGGCCCTCAAGGAAGTATCAGTGCTTTATATATATATATATATATATCAGTGTCAAACACGGGACTCCGCACCTATGGCCTCGCGCTAAAGTACTCGGCCAGCGGCGGCGGGCTTCGCCCACCCCCGTGAGCTTCCCCTCTACGGCCAATCACGACAGTAGCTCGACTGTGATAGGTTCGGGGCTCCGGCCCTATCAATTATTTAATGCAACTTAAAATGAATATAATATTATTTAATCAACGTTAATATAGTTGATTGATTTAATAACTCGAAAATATCATTGATATGCCTAATGAGAACCATCCTCGAATTGACCACTGACATGTCTAATGAAAGCCTATCATAGTAGGTGTAGGAGCTCTAATAAAAACTTTTTGGATTTTAATAGATTTTCATCATTTTTTTAATTTTGAGATAGTGTAATTACTTGAATGGACATTATATTTTAATTTTTTTGAAATAAACTATAATACATGTCAAGTCATTAAAATATAAAAATGAGGGCATAATTGGTATTTTTGAATGCCGCACCAAAGACAATTTTTCCCTTATATCAGTGAAAGATATGTATATACAGGGTTAATTATCGGGACCTCCTGATGAAGGGGGAGACTGACAATAACTCGACAGCTACGATGCAACCTAAATGCAATGCGAGTGTGATAATGGTGCAAATAGTCTGGTTCACGATCAAAACAACAGTAATAAAAATCTAAAAGATTTAAGACAATTGTCCAGTTGGAAAACAAACTAAGACAATCAAAGATCGCTTTATGAATGCCTGCAAGATGAGGCGCGAATGTCGTTTAAGTGCACCAAATAAATCCTGCAAATCAAACTATGAATAATAATAACAAAGTGCACATGAAAATCTCAGATCTCACAGCAACAGCTTAATTCCAAGCATCCAACATAAGAGAAATAAATAACATCCATACCTAGATTTACTCATGCATGTAGCGGCGTGATTAGAGAAGGAACCTGATGGCGGTGTTGACCTTGGGGTGTCAGGTGACGCCACAGCAGGGGTTGCAGTGGTTGGACGGGGAATATTAGGGGGGTTATGGTGAAGAGGGGGCTGCAGGTAGTGGGAGACTGAAGGTTAGGGGGCGGGATGGTCGACCAGGGTCGGGGAAGAGGTGGGTGGCGGTAGAAAGGTTGGAGGGGGCTGTCGGGACTGGGAAGTAGTGGATTTGGGCGGTGGAGGACAGGAGGGGCTGACGGGGCAGGGAGAAGAGAAGGGAGGGGCAGCGGTAGGACTGGTAGAGGGCTGACAGACGGGGAAAAGGAGGGGCGGCGATAGGGCTAGAAGGGGGCTAACGGGACTAGGAGAGGGCTTACCGGGGCTGGGGAAGAGAGGGGAGGCGTCGGAAGTCACGCACGAAGGGGGGAACACTCAGAGTCCACCGAGAGACCGACGGAATAGCGAACCGCAATCCACGGATCTGCTGGAAGTCCCGGTGCGATCACTGGTGCAGACGGTGAAGCCATAGGCGACTGACCCAAAGGCAGGTGGGGATCAGAAGTAGACTGAGTGCAGGACTGAGGATGTGGAAATGTATACTCAAAAGGCTGTGGGGGAGTGGGCTCAAAAGGCTATGGAGGTGTACGCTGAAGAGGGTCTCCGCAAAATGGGTTCACGTACTCGTGAGACTTGTAGTACAACGTCAAATCCTCGGCATTAAATATGGGACGGATACTTATACTCGTCGGGATATCAAGATCAAAGATATTTGTTCTGATCCATCTCATAATTGTGTAGGGATCTATTCGCCTAATGCTCAAACTTTTAACATGCCTCACATGAAGCCTCACAACGTGGATATTCTCTAACCATCACCTGCTCACCTACATGAATTACCTGCTCTTGTCAATGAACATTTGCATGTGATATATAAGATTTATTACTATTATTGACTTTCCATCATACCGACTCATGTAACACATGCAAATGACGAACATATGAATCAACAGACACATGCAAATGATGAAAAAATGATGCAACAGACTCATGTCAATGATGCGAATGAAACACAACAGACACAACATGCTCTCTATGGGGCAGTCTGACAATGACTTGAAAATCTATAAAATGAGGTGTCCTATCAGGAGTTTCTCTCGGCGGAGTGTAGAAAAACTTATCCAGTGTACGATGAGTGTTCAAATGACCGGGTGAGACATCAACACTCAAAGACGAGCTCATAAGATGCCAAATGTCTCATGGGGATTGTGACACATCAGAGGGCTTAGCCAGAGGTATGTATAAAAATTCAATGTGGACACGACGATCACCTGAGTGGGCATCAGCGACACCAACAATAAGATGTGACTCAAGAGTGTGGTGAGTGCCCCTAAAAAAAATAGCTCACCTGCTGGATCAGCAGGTGGTGTACCACAAAACTCATCAAGAGTGCAATGTGTCATAAGGTAGGTCCTCAAAATATCAGGAGTATACTCAAATGTACTCAAGGAAGGCCCTACATATGTAATGCTCCACTCAAGATCCATTCTTAATGCATTTCTAAACTTGAAATTGGTTTTTAAAATAAATAAATTTGCGAGTCGTCTTTCAAAATAAGGCAGAGCCGGCAGTTTAACATGAATATTCTCAATTGATAACCGACAAAGGGTTCATATACGCGCAAGAGAACTAATGTTTGTACGTATTTAGCTTTTGATCATTTCTTCCGCATGCGCTTCAAGAGAGTGAATAAAAAAACAATGTAGAGAATTAACGACAAACAGGAGTTGATGAAAATCTAGGCAAGCAAGCTCTGACATTAAAAATCAATACATTTTAAGAATAACATTATTCTAACAATCTCGAGCAAAATGAGAAGTAGAGGTATACCTTTATCCCCTGTAAAAGATAGCTCTATGGATGATTTGCATGTCCTGAAGGAGTTCGGACAGCAGCTGGGAATGGAATTGGGCTCAGTTTCTGGGAAACAGGCGGGAAGGGGATAGGGGTTATTCGGATGCAGGTGAGCCGCACGATTGTTGGGGACTTGGTACCGCCGGGAGTTGTTGGAGGAGTGTTCATCAGGGATAATCGCGTCCACAGGAGGCACCGTCGAAGGCCGCGAGTTGAAGACAGCCCGGGCTGGACAAGTCGTCGTCCCTGACAGGAGGAAAAAATCCGCCGTCGAGAACTCCGCCGACATGGCCCGTGAGGAGGTCGCCGGAGCCTTGGAAGCCTCTGGCGGTGGCGGTGGCGGCGCAGGCCGGCGAAGTACAGGTAGGCGGCATAGAGCGGGGGAGGAAATTGGTCGGGCTGGAAGTACGGGAAAGAGACAGTGGACCTGTTCTTCCTGTAATCTTTTCCCAGTTCGCCCTTCTTCGAGATAAGAGGGGGGATTTTAATAAGACAAAATGAATATGGGAGTTTCAAACATAATGATAAATGACGTGAGCAATTATAATGAAAATTGTTACAGGTTCAAACATAATGAATATGGGAGTTTCAACTATTTATGGCTGGTTAAAGATTGTGATAAATGCTGGTTGGGGGCTTAAATGGAGATAAATGAAGGGGTTACCTTTGGCTCTTTGGTGTTTAAGCTAAAAGATGTCATGGCTTTAGAGATTCCCAAAATAATGACTTAAATTGTATGACCCCTCACTTGCTTGCTTAAATCACCACTACTCCTAATTTGACGGAACTCTTTATTTATGGTCTTATTGGCCGGTCACACCAATAATCCAAACAAAAGTGCGCGAACGTGCGCAATACAACATAGACGAAACTATAATGCGCGAAGACGTGCGCGACAGAAGTAAAATATTGCAAATAAAATAAAGATGCAAACTCGGGTTGCATCAATTCTCTAGGACAAGACCAAAGATAATGAAAGACACACCAATAACTTGAAACTCATAAATGAGTGGCTCACTTGAATCTCATCCTCATCAGGGTGTGGCGGCTCATCAGGAGGCTCAACAGGGGGCTCGAAATAGAACTCATCACTAGGGACATGATCCTCAAGATGAGTATTATTATAAGGGGTAGTGTCCACATGAATGGGTTAAATAGCCACTACGAGGTCAACACCAGGCTCTGGGCTCTAAGTCGTGATGTGACTCAGAGAAATGACAATGGGAGAGCGACACAGACCTACGCTCAAGAGTGAGGTTGTCGGCGTAGTGTCAAAACACGAGTCTATGGTAAGGGTGTTAACTAACCCAGGACATGGCAGAATAAGGGGTGTAGGTGATGGACACAAGACTATAGAATCAATAGGTCGCTCAGACTCACTCTCAATCAAGGTCACTGTTGGGTTTTACTATATGTCACAACATTTATGCGCAGCGGAATTGGGGAACAAGAAAACCCAAAAGAAATACGGATCTTGCGATGAACATTGATCAAAAAGTAACATGCAGTAAATAAAATTATACCTTTGCGGGATTGAGTCAATACTCAATCAAGGTGCTCCGAAGAAATCCAACGGACACTAGCCGCCGAAGTTCCGAGCGTAGAATTGTGTCCACGCCTCTACGGATGTCCTCACGAGCACGGAGAACCCTTAGACTCTTGTCACACAAGATCTGGGTTGGAAGAAGGTATGCCCTCAACGTCTCCACAGTTTACTAGAACCGTTAAAAGAGAGGCGGCAACGACGAAGATGAAGCCTAAGGGAACACTTTCACAGCGACAACAATAGATCGGCGAGCGGTCGGAGGCAAAGAGGGGCGATCGCGTCCTAGGCGGAACAGTTCCGTCGGGAAGAATAATCATCGCGCTCGATTAGGTCAGAATAATGAACCGCACCTTCGGTTTTCTGTTAATATCGTATATATAGAAGACCGAACCTATCGATACCTGCAGACCACGCCGAACCGGACTTAAAAGATCAAGTCGGAGGTAACATCATTCGTCGAGTTTACACGTATATATCCGACGAATCAAGGACCACTCGTCGAAATAATAAGATGATACTCGACGAATTCAGACAACATTTCGTCTAAAGCATCAAGTCGATACTCGACGAAACCAAGACCAATTCGTCGAGAGTGTCAAGACGATACTCGACGAACCAAATCCAATTCGTCGAGATAACATTACGATACTCGACGAATTCAGACAGTGTGCGAACAGAAAAAGAGAGTCCGGAAATTTGAATAACTGAAATCTTTATTATCTAAAAAAGGTATGTATTACATGGTATTGTCTCTTTTTTATAGAATGGAGGAGATGAGAGAGATTACAATTGAACAATGTGAGACTAAAAAATTATATGTACAAGCAGATTAATCTAACTACAAGCCGACAAGCCGCGCGGTTTGGTGCATGACCAAACCGCCCGGCAACTATCAGAGGATGACACCAAGCCGCCACAGAGACCGCCAGACCGCCCGGACACCAAGTCGTCAGTGAGAGATTGGCAGACCGCCCGGACTGCAATCCGCCAAAACTAAACCTCCAGACCGCCCGGTCTTTATTCTGCAACACTCCCCCTCAAGCTGGAGCATATATGTCAATCATGCCCAGCTTGTCGCAAATATGATGAAAAGATGCGGATACCGGCTTGGTGAAAATATCAGTCAACTCTTTATCGGAGGTGACGAACGGAGTACAAATTTATGTCTTAAGAATCTCTTCCCGAATAAAATAGCAGTCAACTTCGATGTGCTTAGTTCTCTCATGGAAGACCGGATTTTTAGAGATGTATATGGCGGCCTTGTTGTCATAAAACATATGTAGAGGATAGTTATAGACCTCTCCTAAGTCAAGCATGAGAGCCCGTAGGCACTTCAACTCACAAATTGGAGTAAGCTTCAATCCTCAAATGTTCATTCTTCTGAAAGAGATGTCCTTTCCCAGGAGCTGATTTGATATACTCTAATATCCTCAGGGCAGATTGTAGATGGCACTCCCGAAGAGCTTGCATGAACTGGCTAACCTTGCCTACAGCATAGGCAATGTCGGGTCTGGTCACCGTGAGATATATAAGTTTTCCAACCAGACGTTTGTACATTGTAGTATCAGAAAGAAGAGGAGAGTCATCCGTCCATGTTTTATCTTCTCCAGTCGTCATGGGACATCGGGCAGGTTTAGTCCCAGTCAACCTTGCCTCTTTTAACAAGTCAAGAGCGTATTTCCGCTGAGAGAGGACAAGAGAATCGGGCTTCCGAGAAATTTCTATCCCCAAAAAGTATTTTGGAGAGCTCATATCCTTTGTAACCAGATGTTGCCGAAGATGCTTTTTTGTCAAGATTATTCCAGCGTGGTCATCTCCAGTAAGAATAATATCATCCACATATACCGCAAGCACCACTAGACCCAGAGAAGTCTTACGAGTGAATAAGGAGTGATCAGTAGAACATCTCGTAAAACCTACGGCCTCCACAATCCCGCTAAACTTGTCAAACCAAGCGCGAGGACTTTGTTTGAGGTCATAGATAGCCTTCTTAAGCCGGCAAACCTGTGTCTCCCCCTGAGCAACATACCCTGGAGGTTGCTCCATATAAACATCTTCCTGAAGATCCCCATAAAGAAATGCATTCTTGACATCCAACTACGAAATGGGCCAATTCCTGTTGACAGCTACAGATAGAAGGACTCTAATAGTGCTGAGACGAGCAACTAGAGAGAAGGTGTCAAAATAGTCAACTCCATAAGTCTGGGTAAAGCCCTTGTCAATAAGCCGAGCCTTGTAACGATCCACACTGCCATCGGGGAGGAACTTCACCACAAAGACTCAGCGACAGCAAACAACATCTGTGCTGAAAGGAGGAGGAACCAGGTTCCAGGTACCCCGTTCAGTGAGAGTAGCAATCTCTTCATCCATAGCAGCCTTCCAATGTGGAATGGTAAGGGCCTCCTGATAGGAACGGGGAGTGGAAGTGGAAGAGATAGCCAGCGCAAACTTCCTGCGAGCAAGGGTGAGACGATCATAGGAAACAACTGCAGCAAGCGGATGCTGGGTACATGCCCGAACCCCTTTGCGAAGAGCAATAGGGAGGTTCAGTCCAGCAGGTTCCTCAGTATCCGGAGCATCGATTGTGGAGAGAGCTGGCCCGAGAGGAGAGAGCGACGGCGGCGAAGAGGAGGGAGATTGCGGAGGTGAAGAGGGAGGAGAAGACGATGGAGATGGTGGAAGAGGAAACACCTCGGTAGGAGGGGATGTGATAGTGGTAGGAGGGAAACCATTGCTTGGGAGAGTGGGAAGAGGAGTGAAACTGGAAGCCACAGGAAGAGTGGAGGAGGCATCAGAGAAATAAGGAGCATTCTCGAAGAAGGTAAGGTCCGCGGAGACGAACTGCTTGCGAAGAATGGGGTCAAAACAACAGTAGCCTTTCTGAGTGATAGAATAGCCCAGAAAGACACATTTAGTGGACCGAGGAGAGAGTTTGTCGCGGGTGGCGGAGGGAGCATGCACAAAGACTGTGCATCCAAAGATACGTAGAGGGAGAGGAAATGGTTCCTTGCCCGGATAGAGAATGGAGAAAGGGGTTTGATCACGGAGAACGGTAGAGGGAATGCGATTGATGAGATAGCAAGCGATGAGAACAACATAACCCCAGTAAGAGCGAGGGACATGCATTTGTGTTAGCAGAGTGCGAGCGACATCAAGGAGGTGACGGTTTTTGCGTTCCGCCACTCCATTTTGTTGGGAGGTGTAAACGCAACTGATTTGATGAACAATCTCATGTTGCGTACAAAAAGAGGAAAAAGTTTGACTAAGATACTTTTTTGCATTATCAGAGCGTAAGATTTTAATGGAAACATCAAATTGAGTTTTTATTGAATGATAAAAAGTTGTCCATACATCAAAAAGTTCAGAGCGGTCTCGTAAGAGATACACCCAAGTATATCGAGAAAAGTCATCAATGAAAGTAACAAAATAAGAACTACCCCGACCAACGGTAAGGGTAGAAGCAGGACCCCAGATATCGGAGTGAACAAGATCAAACGGATGGGTAGAATCACGTTCTTGCTTTGGTGGGAAGGAGGAGCGGTGATGCTTGTCAAGTTGACATGCGTCACAGTTAAGAGGAGAATGATGCGGAGGGAGGTGGGGCAGAAGCTGGCGAAGAAGCCGGGTAGGAGCATGACCAAGGCGAAGATGTCATTGGAGAAGATCTGTAGAGCAGGAGGAGAAGGCGGATATAGCAGAAACGTTGTCGAGGAAGTAGAGGCGCCGCTCTCAGTCCTAGTAGCAATCGTCCTTTGGGAGTCCGGATCCTGAAAAGAACAAGAGGTAGGAGTAAATGTGACGGAGCACCGTAGTTGCTTGCATAAAGAAGTAACTGATAATAAATTGCAAGAAAACTTGGGCACATAGAGGGTATCTGTCAGGCAGAGAGATGGAGTGACTTGAACCATGCCCGTCTCATTGACCGGTGAGGGAGAGCCATCCGCAACAATAACCGGGGGCAACCGATCATGTGTTTCTAGAAGAGAGAAACACTGAGAATTGCTTGTCATATGATTTGTAGCACCAGAGTCGATCAGTCATCTGCCGTGAGTAACAACGTGGGCACTGCCGGAAGAGGTGACCACCGAGACGGACAGCTTGGAGGAGGTGGAAGCCATGGAAGAGAGACTGCACAAGAACAGCAAGTCGCGGCGACGACAACAAGTCGCTGCGAAAACGACGAGGCCGCAGCGAGAAGGGTGTAAGAAAGAAGTCGCACGGCTGAGCGAAGAAGAGAAGAGAGTCACCAACCCGGGCGAACAACAAGAAGGTCGAGCGGCTAGGAAGGCCGCAGCGGACAGGGAACAGATTCTGCAGTGGTCACGGTGACAACCCACCAGCGGCAAGGAAGGTCACGACCAAGAAGCAAAACAAAGCAGAGGGAAAGAAGTCGCACAGCCTGAGAGATGGCCGCGCGGGCAGGAGAAAGGGAAGACACGCAAACTTGGAGGAGTTTGCGAGAAAGGCGTGCGAACAGAGGAGAAGAACAAGTCGCACGGCTAAAGATTGGGACGCGGCGACTAGCAAGCAGGAGCGGCTAGAAGGAAACAGGTCGCAATGACTTAGGAATAGGTCGAGGCGATTAGAGAGAGCGGTTAGAAGGGGCAGAGAGGTCGCCCAAACAAGGGAAGAAGAAAACGCGCGAACAGGGCGCGACAAGAGAAGAAGGAGATCGTGAGAACAGGTCACGAGAAGAGGAAGAAGCCGCGAGAACAGGTCGCGCGGACAAGATCAAGTCCTCGAAAATCAGGAGGAAAGGATCGAGGGCTCTGATACTATGTGCGAACAGAAAAAGAGAGTCCGAAAATTTGAATAACTGAAATCTTTATTATCCAAAAAAAAGGTATGTATTACATGGTATTGTCTACCTTTTATAGAATGGAGGAGATGAGAGAGATTATAATTGAACAATGTTGGACTAAAAATTATATGTACAAGCGGTTTAATCTAACTACAAGCCGACAAGCCGCGCGGTTTGGTGCATGGACAAACCGTCCGGCAACTATCAGAGGATGGCACCAAGCCGCCACAGAGACCGCTAGACCGCCCGGACACCAAGTCGTCAGTGAGAGATTGGCAGACCGCCCGGACTGCAATCCGCCAGAACCAAACCACCAGACCGTCTGGTCTCTATTCTGCAACAGACAGATTCGTGGAAACCTCAAGACAATAATCGACGAATTACCTTGGAGTCTGCTGAAAACTTACCTGATGACTCATATTCACAACACAGATCCCTGAATAAAAAACCTTTAGATCAAGAACGTCATAGACTTGGTCTTTCACTCATATCACATATGAGCAAGGGCAACACAAACCTTTCCAACTTCTCCAAAGATCTTATGTGCGACCTCATAGGCTCATATTGCATTGCCAGTGAGACTACATGTTTGATCACTTTCATATCACTATGGTAACACAAACAGTTTATCACTTGATCTTGAAAGTATCAAACAAAATATTCACAAACTATGAGCGGCATCTAGCAATAAACCATTGCACCCAAAGCAATAAGAGTTTAAAACTCAAAAGTCATTGTGACCAATGTATTAGTGTTGTCATGTTCCTTTGTCTCTTACATCCGGATAGAACTAGAGGTATAGACTTGTCACTCTCATAATTGTTCAAACCAAGTTTTCTGATCTAGAATGGACTTCCAGAAATTGGTGAGCCTAATATCATATATTGACTCAACCAAGCATGGTCATGCATTTCTCAGTCTCATTACATCAAAGGGGCTCATGGATGCAACTTCTGTCATATAGGAGGACAAATATCATTTATGTTCACACACAAACACTCAAATGATTCGTAACGTACACAATAATCACCTTTATCATCAACCTTTCTCAAGCAAGACATTAGATGACATCAAAGTACGATCTTCCTCACTTGATGAATGTTGTGACTTCAGGTCAAAGAACCACAAACATCATTGCCACTTGAGACATACTTGTGACATGTTCATATAACAATCCACAAAGTATTCTCATTGTGAGTCTGTCCAGTACAACTTGTTCACTAACAACTACCCATGTGATGACTTGATATCACAATATAATGACCAGTGAGAACCGATCATCAGTCAACGCACATGTTACTCTTAATGCATCATCATTGTCCTTAGCTTCTAAGATGACAGGTCGAACAGGGACCATTTAAAAATGAAGCTTTTAAGAACAAAGACTCACATTCAAGTCACCACTTGACTCTTATGCAAGCAAACATTCTAAGGGTATTTATTTTGTTAAATTAATCTATCACAATAGAAATAAATTTACACAATAAAAGAACTTGTCATAAATATAAAATGAATTGTATAGTATTATATTCATCAAATGAATTATAACCGACAAACATACAATCCATAAAACGCATACTATAGTTGATCATTCAGGTATCTAATACTCATTAATCTAACATGACCATCATGTTTTCTCTGCACGAGAGGCTTTGTCAGTGGATCTGCAATATTTTTTTCAGTCGGCACTATGCAAATGTTTACATCTCCTCAATCGACAATATCACGAATAAAATGAAACCGTCGAAGTATGTGCTTCGAGCGCTGATGAGATTTAGGTTTTGAACCAAGTGTAATTGCATTGTTATTGTCAAAGTAGAGAACTACGGGACCAACAATGCTAGGAACTACATCTAACTTGCCGATGAATTTCCTAATCCATACAGCCTCCTTCGCCGCATTTGCAGCAGCGATATACGCGGCCTCAGTTGTAGAATCAGCAACTGGCTCCTGATATGGAACTCTTCCAGCTAACAGCTCCTCCATTTAGACAAAATATAAACTCTGACTGAGACTTTGAGTCGTCCCTATCAGTTGGAAGCTAGCATCCGCATAACCCTTTACAACGAGATCTTCCTCTCTGTCAAATACCAAGAACGTATCATTAGTCCTTCTCAAGTACTTTAAGATATTCTTGACGGCTATCTGGTAACCATCACCGGGATCAAACTGATACCTGGTAGTCATGCACAAAGCATAAGAGACATCGGGTCGAGTACATACATAGCATACATGATTGATCCAATTACAGAAGCATATGGAATCAATTTCATGCAGTCCTTATCTTCACAAAATTTACGACTCAAGCATGTAGAATCGTTTCAACACCTTTTCATTATATGTACTTTGGGTCAAACTCAGCAATTTCTTCGATCTATCTCTATAGATTTTAATATCAAGTATGTAAGTCGCTTCGCCCAAGTCTTTCATAGAAAAATTATTCTTTAGGTTGTTCATAACAACTTGTATGGTCGGTTTGTCAATCCCGATCAACAGTATGTCATCTACATACAATATCAGGAAGACAACAATGCTCCCACTAATTCTCTTGTAAACACACGGTTCATCCTCGTTTTTGATAAAACCAATCTCTTTGATCTTTTCATCAAAACGAAGATTGCAACTTCGAGAACCCTGTTTTAATACATAAATGAATCTCTGCAGCTTGCATATTTTAATGGCTTCACCTGGAGATACAAAATCTTTGGGTTGTGTCATATACACTTCCTCAAGGAGGTTTCCATTTAGGAAAGCCGTTTTGACATCCATCTGTCAGATCTCGTAGTCATAATACGTAGCAATAACAAGCAGAATTCTGATGGACTTAACCATAGCAACAGGAGAAAAGGTCTCATCATAGTCAACATCATGAATTTGTCTGAAACCCTTAGCCATTAGTCGCTCTTTGAATGTCTGTACATTCTCATCCATGTCGATCTTCTTATTGAAGACTCACTTGCACCCTATGGGTTTACCCCTTCAGGTGGTTCCACCAAAGTCCAAACTTGGTTTGCATACATGAAGTCCATTTCAGATTTCATGGTCTCAAGCCACTTCTCGGAGTCCGGTCCACTCATAGCCTCTTGGTAGGTTGCAGACTCATTATCATAATCCATAAGCAGCACATTACCTATTTGAGACACGAGAAATTCATATCTCTCAGGCTCAAACCTTGCTCTATCAGATCTACGTGAAACTTGTGTTTCTTAAGCAGACTCACTAGCTACAATATTTTGTAGTCTTTGCTCAGGTTCTAATTCAGTTCATTCACTGTTTGTGGTTTCTTGAACTTCTTCAAATTCTACCTTGCTAGTCTTTCTACTTAAAAACTCTTTTTCAAGAAAGACATCAGTACTCGCGACAAACACTTACCTTCAGACGGTAGGTAGAAATAATACCATTTAGTTTCCTTATGATACCCCACAAGATAATATTTATCCGACTTGGATTCCAGCTTGTCAGACATTTGACGTCGCATGTATGTCTCACAGTCTCAAATCTTAATGAAGGACATACTAGGACGCGTCCTATTCCATATCTCATATGATGTTTTTAGAATTGTTTTCGTTGGAGCACGATTTAATGTAAAAGCAGCAGTTTTTAGAGCAAAACCCCAAAAGAAAACAGGCAAGTCTGCATGACTCATCATCGACCATAGCATGTCTAACAGAGTACGATTCTTCTGCCCATACACACTATTATGTTGCAGTGTTATGGGTGGAGTGAGCTGTGATACAATATCACACTCTTTCAGATGATCACGAAACTCATGAGTTAGGTATTCGTCACCACGATCAGATCGGAGTGCTTTAACCCTCTTACCCAACTGGTTCTCTACTTCATTCTTAAACTTTTTGAACTTTTCAAAAGTTTCAGATTTGCAATTCATAAGATACACATATCTTTATCTACTGAAATCATCAGTAAATGTAACAAAGTAGAAGTATCCACCTCTAGTCATAGAACTTATGGGTATGTATACATCACTATGTATTATACCTAGGAGATCATCAGCCCTCTCATTGAAGCCAATGAAAGGAATTTTAGTCATTGTTGGGTTCATTGATCCCAATGAACCACATTTGTAAGAAGTCAAACAAGTCAATGGTATACACATAGTTGTATTTGATGTATGTTTAAGTTCATGCATGCAGGTTAGTCCTTATTACACTGATTAGACAGGTGGCCACAAGATAAACATGTGGAGAGACAGAAATTCTGTCTAAGTCCACAGACGTTAAGTGAAACAAGCTCACTCAACGTCAAATGCCTTAAGAAACGAAGCTGGACAGAGAAATTTCACTAAGTCCACAGGCATTGAGTGAAGCAAGCTCACTCAACACCAGAAGTCAAGGACAGGTGATGACAAAGGCAGAAAAGCAGCAGGATAATCGACTAAGGCTGAGACAGGTGTGGACAGTCAAAGGCAAAGTTTCAGCAAGCAGGATAATCGACTAAGGCAAAAAACGTTAAGTGATGTAAACTCACTCAACGCCATGCAGCATAATTCGTGGAGTAAAGCTGCCACAGTCAAAGCCCCGGAGTTTCTGTCAAAGAAAAATATATTAAGTCCAAAAGCGTTGAGTAAAGCTTGGTCACTCAACGACATGCAGTGTCTGTCAAAGCTACAACAAATCTGTCAAGGAAATTCGACTAAGTTCAAAAGCGTTGAGTGAAACCAGTTCACTTAACGTCATGCTGATTCAGTCAAAGCCTTGGAAGAAAGATAGAAAATTCTGTCTAAGTACAAATAGCGTTAAGTGAAGTCAGCTCACTCAACGCCAAAGGAAAAAAATGTTGAGTCATGCTGCTGCTGTCAACGCCAAAGAAAAAAGATGGAATTTGGTTAAGGCAAAAAGCGTTGAGTAAAGCCAGTTCACTCAACGCCTAGTCAAATGTTGAGGCTGAAGGAGAAAGCGTTGAGTGTAGTCAACACACTCAACGCCTTCATGCATAGCAGAATTATTCTAAGCCAGAATCGTTGAGTAAAGCAAGTTCACTCAACGCTCTCAACGCCATAATTGCAGAAAGGGCTGAAAATCAAGCTAAGGCAAAGAGCGTTGAGTGTATAAGCTTCACTCAATGCTCTCAATGCCTAGAGTTGCAGAAGGATGCAGAATGTTGACTAAGTTAAAAAGCATTGAGTGAAGCTTACTCATTCAACGCCTAGCAGAGCAGGAAATTTTCTAAGTCCAGATTCGTTGAGTAAAGCTTGTTCACTCAACGCACTCAATGTCTGGGTAGTTGTCTGCAATTTCTAAGTCCAGAATGACTGACGTCAGCAAAGTCAACAAAAGTCAACAAAATTCAAAATGATTAAGGATGAGCTGTAATTCATTACTAACGTTGTCGTCAATCTCATTCTGTAAAACTAATGATATAATCAGTCGTTAAAGCAGCGACGTGTATCAATCAACTCGCTAGATGACGAGATTATAAATAGAAGATGAGATTTGGATCGAGACAAGCTTCTGAGGGGATCAATTCATTACGGAAAAAGTTGTGCGGGACTTCGTCTTCTTCCTCAGTCATTGTTGCAGAAACAAGAAGATCCTATCGATGATTTTGAAGGGTTTCTGAGTTAGTTGTGGCGATCAACATCTGCTACAGCAAGATCAGAGGATTTCTCTGAGGAAGAAGAATCGGTCTAGATTAGCCCTAACTGAAATTGCTTCAAGATCCAAGCCGGGTTGAATTTGAAGATCAATTTCTAGATCTATGATGAAGAGGTAGAGCAGTCTGTGTTCTGCAAAACAGGTTAGATGATTGAAGATCGTTCTTCTCTCTCCTTCATCAGCAGAATCAGAATCAAGGTTCTGAGTTACTTCCAGCACAAGCAGCAGATTCTTGAGTATATTTATTCTTGTTACTGTGAAAAAGATAGGGCTGAAATTTTCTCAGCTCAGGAGGCAATTGACTCAGAGATTAATTTTACTTGAGTCGAAACAACTTTTATATTCAAATTCTGTAGGATCTGTTCAAGATCTGTGTTGTAAGCCTAAATTAAAAAGACTTAGTGGTAGGATCTAATCTTGGATCTATAAGTGATAGGGCTGTTTTTTTCAGCCTGTGTTGTTGTGCATTTGTGTATGTGGGAGGTGATCAGGTGATTACTGAGTGATTGGGATGTGTGCCTGTGTTGTAAGTCTCTGTGGAGACTATGTGATCCTGTAGGATCCTATTGTAATCTCTGAGAAACCAAGTTATTGGAGAAGTGTCTTGTCTAATATTCAGTTAGAAAGAAGGGAGGGGCAGTGGATGTACCCATATACTGGGAAACCACTATAAAACTGTGGTGTGTTGTGTATGAATGTCTTGAAAGCTAAACTAATCAATCACAACAGTGCATAAATCAGTTAAAGGTCAAAAGAATATAAAAAGACCTTAATAACTTATTTACCGTACACCCCCATCTAGGTGATTAGCTATCTTTGTATTCAAACACTTTCAGTCATCTTACCTGATAAACAGGATTCGCATCTCTCAAATGATTCATAATCAAATGAGTCCAGTAGTTCATCTCTATGGAGCTTGGATATGCGTTTTTCATTTATATGGCCCAAACGACAATGTCAAAGGTACGTAGGGTTTGAGTCCTTTGTTTTTAGTCTTTTAATATTTTTTATATTATATATCTGATAGTCTAAGTTCAAAACATATAAACCATTAAATATTTGGGCTACAGCATAACAAACATCATTCATAAAAATTGAACAACAATTGTTCTTAATTATAAACGAAAATCCTTTCATGTCAAGACAAGATATGGATATAATTTTTCTAAGTTATGCAAGGAACATAATAACAATTATCTATTTCTATTACAAGCCCACTGGGCAAAGAAAGACGGTAAACTCCTACGGTGACGGCAGCAACTCTTGCTTCATTGCTCAAACGCAGGTTCATCTTCCCTTTACTCGGCATTCTTCTTCTTCTCAGTTCCTGCACATTTATACAAATGTGAGAACCACATCTGGTATCTAATACCGAGGATGAAGGAGCAGAAAGGTTTATCTTTATAACATAAATACTTGAATCGGAAGTCATACATCCCTTCATTTCTGCAGACCCTCAATATAAGGACAGTTCCTCCTCCAATGACCAGTTTTGTCACAGTGGTGGCATTTCCCTTCCTCCGTCAAGCCTTTCTTTTTCAGTGCTGAATACTTAGGCTCAAGAGATGACTTAGGTCCAACCTTAGTCTTCTTGAAACCCTTGGTCTTACTCTTGTCTTTATGCACCATCAATATGGGGCTAGCAGGTTTGACCTTCTTCATATTGATTTCGGCAGTTCTTAACATACCTAGGAGCTGGGGCAGTGTCCTATCTATTTCATTCATATTGTAGTTCAAGACGAACTGCTCGTAACTGTCCGACAACGATTGCAGGATCAGATCTGTAGTCAACTCTTGGCCTAAAGGAAAACCTACTCATTCAAGGTTCTTCACTAGGTCTCGAACTCCCATCTTACACTGAAACGTCTTGGTGACGTCAAACCTCTCTTGTCGAGCTTGTCCTTGAAATATTTTCTAAAGGTGCTCGTCAATCTCTTTGCAACCTATATTCTCATGTTGCTTCTGAAGCCCAGAGTTCATGGTTGCCAGCATGAGGCATTCGACATCCAAGGAGTCGTCGTGATACTTCTTGTAAGCATCTTTATCAGCTCGGGACACATTCTTGATTGGCTTTTCAGGGGATTCCTCTTCAAAAATATAGAGCTTATGCTCATGGCTGAGAACAATTCTCAGACTTTTGTATCAGTCTAGATAATTTGTCTCACTTAGTTTCTCTTTCTCAAGGATGGCTCTGAGGGACAGGGTGGAGTGAGATCCACTTGCCATGTAAATTTTACAAGATTTATGCAAAGAGAACTCAGTACTACATTTCAAAATATATTTTTATTTCAATTATGAATTTAATTAAAATTACTCTTACTATTTTAATCAAAATGATAACACTCAATATCAATTTAGAGAGTTTATACGAGCTACTCTCTTAGTGGACAAGAACCGTATTTCACCAACATCATGAGTCAGCTTTGACTTTTCTCTCACAATGTAGTTATTTAGATAGGCAACGCTCGCCGCTTGCATCATTATGCACTTTTTGTATGGTTGGTGAATAACTCTTTACTCGTATACATCATATGGTGCATGTCAACTCTATGTCTCTGGGCACTCAACCTTTGAGGTCATCTAGTTAAGTTTGACCTGATGTCGGCAGTGGGATATCACAATTATCTGCTGTCACCCTTACTAAGATAGATTAATGCACATTGTTTTGACAAGCCCACACTTCATCGATCGAGACAGGAAAAGTTTCATTCATCTGAAGGCATCCGATTACTTAATATTGCTTAAGTGATTTTAAAATAATTGATTAACACTTAATCATGGTTAACAATAAATCAATGTGCACATCCACAAGAAATATTAACAGCATTCACAATCCAAATGCATCACAGATGTGCACAAAGAAGAATCATCAACACTTGACGAACTGGGCTAAATCTGAACATCTAGAACCCTTCTAAATCTTCAGATTTACATGCATTGGACATGAGCAACACTAACTCCACTTACACAGTAGACAAACTCGTCTCTCTATGTGAGATTCAAAATCTAACACACTTGGTTACACAAACCAACAAGAGGGACGGTTACTGTTAAGGAGAAAAAGATATTACAACGAAATCACATGCGTTCTTGGCGGTGTTCCAAGAATAGATTTGGGCATTTAGAACATTTCTAAATTTCCAGATCTACACACAATAGATTTAATAACTTCTGAAACAAAGATCATCGCTCAACCACTCTTTGATACCACTGTTGGGTTTTACTATACGTCACAACATTTGTGCGCAGCGAAATTGGGGAACAAGAAAACCCAAAAGAAATACGGATCTTGCAATGAACATTGATCAAAAAGTAACATGCAGTAAATAAAAGTATACATTTGCGGGATTGAGTCAATACTAAATCAAGGTGCTCCGAAAAAGTCCAATAGATACTAGTGGCCGGAGTTCCGAGCGTAGAATTGTGTCCACGCCTCTACGGATGTCCACACGATCACGGAAAACCCTTAGACTCTTGTCACACAAGATCTAGGTTGGAAGAATGTATGACATCAACGTCTCCACGGTTTACTAGAACCGTTAAAGAAGAGGAGGCAACGACGAAGATGAAGCCTGAGGGAACACTTTCCTGGCGACAGCAGTAGATCGGCGAGCAGTCGGCGGCAAAGAGCGGCGATCGTGTCCTTGGCGAAACAATTCCGTCGGGAAGAATAATCGTCTCACTCGATTAGGTCAGAATAATGAATCGCACCTTCGGTTTACTGTTTATATCGTATATATATATAAGACTGAACCAATCGATACTTGCAGACCACGCCGAACTGGACTTCAAAGATCAAGTCGGAGGTAATAGCATTCGTCGAGTATACACATATATATCTGACGAATCAAGGACCATTCGTCGAAATAATAAAATGATACTCGACGAATTCAGACAACATTTCGTCTAAAGCATCAAGTCGATACTCGACGAAACCAAGACCAATTCGTCGAGAGTGTCAAGACGATACTTGACGAACCAAATCCAATTCGTCGAGATAACATTACGATACTCGACGAATTCAGACAAATTCATGGAAACCTCAAGACAATAATCGACGAATTACCTTGGAGTCTGTTGAAAACTTACCTGATTACCATATTTACAATACAGGTCTCGGAATGAAAAACTTTCAGATCCAGAACGTCATAGGCTTAGTCTTTCACTCATATCACATATGAACAATGTCAACACAAACCTTTCCAACTTCTCCAAAGTTCTTATGTGCGACCTCATAAGCTCATATTGCATTGTCAGTAAGACTACATGTTTGATCACTTTCAGATCACCATGATAACACTAACAGTCACCAGAGTAGAGTCAAAAATAAAAGACAGACCACTCACCTGACTAAGGGTCTCACTGGGGTGAGAGAAATCCGTATCAGGTATCATTTCTATCATGTTTGATAGGGCAATGGTTGACATCGTGATGACCTCAGTATGGGATGGACTCGCACTACAGTGACCAAGGTGTGAATCCAATCCACCAGCTCTTGCAGATCTCAAGCTTTATTCATGAAAGCGAGCTGATATGTCTGCTCAAAACTTTGAGTTGTGATAAGTCAACTCAGCACGTATGCCAAACTGAAGTCCAGACCGAAATCGGGAAGTGGTCATAGTTGGTTACTCTCAGATATCGCTCTTCACGACTAACTTATCAAAACAATCCTTGTACTCAGCGACAGACATGGATTCTTGCTGAAGAGAAAATTATTGTTCGAGCAAACAACTCTAATACGACGGAGGCAAAATACCTCTAATATAAAATATACTTCATCTTCACCCAACTAGTGATGCGATAAAGACGATCTCGCTCGCGGGTCCTCTCAATGCTAGACCAATATGCTCTCGCCTGATATAGAAGTCTAAGTTTTGCAAACTTGATGCGTCACTCACCGAATAACTCAAAACGATCGAAATAATACTCCATATCCATGAGCAAATAAGAAAGACTCGGGACTCAATGAACTATCAAAAGAAGGGGCATCAGTACGAAACTGTCACTCGAGATCTCTCTCAAAACGACAATCATCATAATAATCATCTATAAGGTAATCAAGTCGTGTGGAAGGATCAACACGACCCGCTCGCGTACCGGGATATGAATGACGACAATCATCATACTGATTGCCTCTATCATAGTGGGATCGTGTTGGTAGATCAACACGATCTCTGAAAGTGGTGTGCTGCGATCGAGAGTAATCATCGTAATAACGTGAGAATGTCCCTGATGGGGCTTTATAGGAGCGGGTGTAAGTGGACTCGGGCTCCCCAAATATAGGAGAGGAATAACAGTGATACCTAGCCATGAAGGAACAAATAAAATCTACTACTACGTATCAAAAAGTGCTCGCAACCTCCCTTTTAATACCAATTGACGCTGGATTAATCGATAGAGGGGGGATTAACGATGTCATAACCCTAAATGTCATGCAAATCTGACGGAAAAATAAAAAAAATAGTTAATAAATAATTAAATTTCACGCACATGATTATAACAAAAGCATAATAATTCGTTTAAGCAAGCGGATCAGGCTTTCCTCCGCGTGGAGGGCCAAAGCAAAGCGCGCGGCGAATGATTCTTACAAATCACAAGATATCTAAAATAAATTCCACAAATACTATAGATTCCAAAGAACATACGATCATGATACCATATATTAATAAAGAGAACAAATATCCATACAACAATAACACTCACAAGATATGTGGGCTGTCCAAAGCAATGGAAATCTGGAGCTGCGTAGCGCTTTGAAGGCGATCCGATGTGGAATCGGAGGCGGGATGACAGCGAAGACGGTTGAATTTGGCGGTGGGATGCGGGATCAGGCCGAAAAGGGGTAGATTCAGCTATATGGAAGCGGATTCGGGAGGTGGGAGGTACATCGAACAACGGGAGGGCTGGTGCTGGCTCCACGGAAGAGGGGCAGCGGCTAAGGGTGGTTGGCGGCAGCGGGATTACAAGGTAGGGTGGCGGCAAGAGCAAGGGATGGCTGGTGGCAGCCGTTCACAGGGGAGGGTGGCAGCGAGAGCAAGGGGTGGCTGGAGGTGATAGGGGAAGTGAAAAGCCAAAGGTGCGGCTGTAGCTGGAGGTGCAACAAGAGGGCAGGAAATCAGCGGCCAAACCACTGGAAAACAGCGGTGAGGGTGCAGGAAAACATCGGTAAGGGTGCAGGAAAACAACGGTCTGAGATGGTGCGGCTGCCTGAATTCTCCAACAGGGCTGCGAGAAATGATTTTTTGAGGTGGAGGAAAGGACTTAGGATTAGGTAGTACCTTGGGAAGGAAGATAAAAGTCTAGGAGTCGTCACCTAGGGTTCCACGGATTCGGCAACAAGGGAGGGTCGCGTGATTCTGGGATTCACAATCTCCAAAATCTGCAATAGCACTTAACAGCCCCCTAACACTTTATTTATAATAAAGAGAGAACTAGAACATCCTACCATCGACGGATATGATTGGCTGGAGGTGGGATAACCTGATTACATCAAAATAAATGCAAAATTAACAATGTAATAAATGAAATCATGTCGGAACGAAGAGCCGGACACATCCGTGGAATCGAATCATCGATCCTGACACGTCATATATGGTAAGTAGTCAATTGGCCCTGAACGATCGCAAAACACGTCCTCCGTTGCGGGTCCGCATCTTCATTTCGCATCACCTCCCCTGGGAGTTAGTAAAATTACAGGTTGCACCACTCTATCTTTCAAAATTACATTCACCTCCCCTCCAAGTTTACCCGGTTTACAAAAATGCCCTTCCGCTAGAAATATGGATGGAAAATGATAAAATCAGCTAAATTGTTTTATAATATTTCAATTTTATACTTTTATAATAATTCTAGATTCATTACAAAGGGCAAATGTAACGAAAATGTAGCGCACCCTTTTTTAATATAAAGTTATTACAAAGGGTAAATTGGAATATCATAACATAATTTGACATATTTTATCACTTCCCATCTATATTTCTAAAGAAAATGTCACACCTTTCAATGTAGAGTCATTACAAGAGGTAAATTGAATATCATAAAATAATTTGACTAATTTTATCATTTTTCATCCATATTTCTAACGGAATGGGCATTTTTGTAAACTGGATAAACTTGGAGTGGAGGTAAATGTAATTTCGAAAGATAGAGGGGTGCAACACGTAATTATGCAAACTCCCAGGGCTGGTCCCGGTAATTAAACCCTATATATATAGACACGCACGAGCGACAGTACCTCGACACCGACAGTACCTTGGTCATGTCGCGCCCGCAACTCTCAAATTTTTGTACCTAGACCCGGACAGTACCTTGCTCATGCCGCGCCCGCAACTCGCAAATTTTTTTTAACAATTGTTAATAATTTTATAAAAAATTATATTAAAAAAAATAAAAATTTATATTAAAAATAATAAATTTTATATTAATAAAAATTAATATAAATAATTAAATTATGATGGTCATCTCTCTCGCCTCTCTCTTCTCTTACTCTTTCCCACTCTCTCTCTTCTCCCTCTCCTCTCTCCCCACTCTCTCCCACATGAAAAAAATGAAATGATGATTCCCCTCTCTTTCTCTTTCCTCGGCAGTGTTAGCTACCGCTACTCCTACGGGAAAGAACCGAGAATACCTGTATGAGAAATCATTGATGCCCTAGGGGATGCACCACACTCTCCCCAAATACCCGGCCAAAGATCGGTTGGGCCCACCCGGTCCGACTAAGCGGAGAGTGGGACTGAACCGGATGATTCAGTCAAGCGGCTCTTTGGCCCCTTCCGATGATAGACTGCTCTGAAGCGGCTCCGGCTTGTATCATTCCTGCCGTCTTCAAAAAATTGTTTGTCCTCAAACTGAAACTCGGGGTATCTCTCCTTGAGCTCGTCATAATCCACCCAAGTCCGCTCGTACTCTGCCAGATCCTTCCAGTGAATTAACAGTCGTGCGACAGATTTCCCGTCCACGGTCTTGATCCTCACTCCATAACCCTCTCCGGTCGTGGCCGAACCTCACCCAGTTAAGTTACCTCCGGTAAGGGGTCACAGGTGGAGTTACCCTAAGCTCTAAAGTGTAGGCTACGACCCCCACCTTACTTAGGATCCGGAACGGTCTGTGGTAGCGAGGTGCCATCTTCTGGTTCTTCACTCCTGCCACTGACAACTGTCGATAGGGTTGTAGCTTAAGGTACACCCACTCGCCTTCCTCAATGTTTTGCTTACGCCGGTGCTTGTCTGCTTGTATATTCATGTGGTCTTGCGTCTTCTGCAGATTCTCCTTCAACTGTTTTAAGATGTAGTCCCTCTTCTGCAACGCAGACTCCACCTCTGGTACTGTGAACAACCCCTTCTCATAGTTTCGTAGTGTCGGTGCTCTCCCATACAAGCTCTCGAACGGCATCATCTTTGCGGATGTTTGGTAGGCCGTGTTATACCAGTACTCCGCCCAATGTAGTCATTTGCCCCATTGGTGGGTTTTACCCGCGATAAAGCATCGCAAATATGTCTTCATGCTTCGGTTGAGGGCCTCTATCTGCCCGTCTGTCAGGGGATGGTTGGTGGTACTCATGCGTAAAGACGTCCCCGTGAGACGGAAAAGCTCCTTCCAAAACTTGCTAGTGAACACAGTGCCGCGATCGGAAATGATGGACGTCGGTATCTCATGCAGTCTCACCACCTCCCGGACAAAGGCTTCCTCCACAGCCACTACGGTGCAAGGGGGCGCTAGAGCAATAAAGCATCCATACTTATAAAGACGGTCCACCACTACCAGAATGACCGACTTGCCTTGAGATCTGGGTAACCACTCAATGAAATTCATCGCAATGCTCTCCCATGTAAGCTCGGGGATGTCAAGCGGCACAAATAATCTTGCGGGAGCGGTAGTATCGTACTTCTGTCTTTGGCATTCCTTGCAATTCTTAACATGTGCTACGTCTGCCTTCAATCCTTTTCAATATACATTTCGCTTGATCCTCTGATAGGTCTGAAGCATGCTCAAGTGCCCGTCGTGGGGCGTGTCGTGAAACTCATGGAGTAACCTCTGCCGTAATGGGGAACCTGGGGCCATCACCAAGCACCCCTTGTAGTACAAGTGGCCATTAAGGGCATGGTAGCCCGCTTCAACCCTCCTTCCTGTAGCGATGTCCGTCAACAATTGTTGTAGCCCTTCATCGGCTAACACCTCCTAATGAACATCCTCCCCTATGGCCCAGACCGGTGTTGAGATAGCAAAAATAGAACTTGTAGCGGGTAGGCGGGATGGCGTGTCGGCGATCTTGTTCTCCTTCCCTTTTCGGTACTCAATCCCGTAGTCGTACCCCAACATCTTGGTCACCCATTTTTGTTGCTCCAGTGACAAGACCAGCTGCTCCAAGAAATATTTTAAGCTCTGGTGGTCGGTCCGTATCTTAAAGTATCTCCCGATAAGATACAGTCTTCATTTCCCCACCGCATGTAGGATCGCCAACATCTCCTTCTCATATACAGAGAGGCCCAACGCCTTCCCCTTAATTGTCATGTTGTAGTCAATGTTTTAAATATCGGATGTCAGACGCATATCGGATTGTGTTTTAAAATGTCGGATGTCGGAAGTCGAAGACATGTCGGGGATATTTTAAAATATCGGATTTTCGTATATTATAAATAAATTTTTTATTTAATGTACACTAACTATAATTATATGTTATAAAAATTGAAAAAAAAAATATAACAAATAGATAAAAAATGAGTCATTTATATTATGAAATAAATTTAAATAGTATCTAAGAAAAAATATTATTAACAAATACAAATTGATACATTGTAAAATATATTTAATATTATACACTAATTTTATTTTAATAACAATAAGTTTATTGCAAATAAAAAAGATTTAAAAGTTAAAAATACTTGATTTATTATAAATTTTTTCAAACTTATAAATTTATATTAAAAATATGAAATAATCACCTAATGAATGTATTAAATATTTTAATATTTTTTATAATATGAAATTAAAAATTTATAAAATAATTATACAAAATTGATTGTAAGAATAAAACGTTAAAAAATTGAAATAATAAGTTTAATCGATTTAAATATACATAATATAGTATACATAATATAGTATCCATAGGTGATTTAAATATATGATATTTGTCTGCAAATATAACATAAAATAAAATATTGGGTGATATATTTAAAAGTCGTGTCGGCTGATATATCGGAAAAGATCGGACATGTCGGCCTATATTTTACAAAATGACATAATCTATTATTTTGAGAAAAACATATCGTTTTCCTCTAAAATATGACATGTCGGGAGACATGTCGGACATGTCGGAGGACATTTAAAACAGTGGTTGTAGTAAGCCAGCGGCCTCCCTTCCTGCATCAATATCTCCCCCAAGCCGGCCCCCGACGCATCTGTTTCCACTATAAACAACTTGGAAAAGTTGGGTAGTGCTAGCACTGGTGTCGTGACCATGACCTCTTTCAGTGTCTGGAATGCGAGCTCTGCTTTCTGTCCTCAATAAAACTTTCCCTTTTGCAGCAATGTAGTGAGAGACTTAGACATCTTCCTGTAGTCTTTTACAAACTTTCTATAGTAGCATGTTAGCCCCAGAAATCCTCTCAACATCTTGATATTGGTGGGTGTGGGCCACTCCATCAGCTCTGGATCTTTTGTGGGTTTGGTCGCACCCCTTCTTTATTCACCAAGTGAACCAGATACTCTACCTCTTGTTGCCCGAAAGAGCACTTCGATTTCTTTACATACCATTTTTGCTCTTTGAGGATTTGCGGTACAATTCGCAAGTGTTCCACGTGCGCCTCCAAGCTTGGACCGTAAATGAGGATGTCATCGAAGAAGACCAACACAAACTTCCGCAAACAACTCTTGAAAGTTTCGTTCAGGGCTGCTTGAAAGGTTGATGGCGCATTCGTCAACCCGAAAGGCATCACTAGGAATTCGTAGTGCCCTTCGTGTGTGTGTTCGGAATGTCGTCTTCTCCGCGTCCCCCTCCTGCATGTGGATCTGATGGTACCCTGACCGCAAATCTAACTTCGTGAATTACTGGGCCCCTTGCAATTCATCCAAAAGCTCGTCGATGACCGGGATCGGAAATTTTTCTTTGACGGTGACCCGGTTGAGTGCTCTGTAATCTATGCAAAACCTCCAGGTTTCGTCCTTTTTCACCAATAGGACCGGAGAGGAAAACTGACTGGTGTTGTGATGAATGGTCCCCTCCCGCAGCATTTCTCGTACACATCTTTCAATCTCCCCCTTTTGTATGTGAAGGTACCTGTAAGCCCAGACACGGGTGGGCTTTATGCCCTCTTTGATCGGGGATTCGGTGATCGCATGCCCGCAGCGGAGGCAACCACCGCGATGTCGTGAAGACCTCTTTGAACCTTTCCATGACCGCCTGCAATCTCGTTGGAACATAGACGTCTTCGAACCTTTCCATGACCGCTTGCAATCTCACTGGAACATCTTCCTTTTATCTCTCTGGTCCTCCCGATAGGGCCCAAGCCATGGGGTAGTCCTACTCGACTCATTTCTGCAAGGCTAAGACAGTGGCTTCCTTCACCATCGGCCCCATATTACTCTGCAGCTTGTGTGTCTTTCCCTCGTGTGTGAAATCCATGGTCATGTTTTCCCAGTCATTCGCAACCAATCTCAACTGTCTCAGCTACTGCACCCCCAATACTACGTCGGATCCCCGAACAAGTAATATGTACAGGTCCACCAAGCATCTGAACCCTGTATCGTGAGACGCACCCTCCACACGGCTCCCGTGCACTGCAGAAGGCTCCCGTCCGCCACAAGCACCTTGAACACCTTACCCTCAGTCGGTGTGATGGTTAACTTTTTAGCTACCTCGGTGTTGATGAAGTTGTGGGTGCTCCCAGTGTCAACTAATATGGACACCTTCTGGTCTGACTCCTTCCCTGTCATCCGCATCGTGGAGGGTTGCCCTCCCCCTTCTAAAGCGTGAACAGAAACTTTGATTTCCTCCAACTCGAGGACCTCCCCCTCCTTGGGCACGGCGTCCTCATGGGTCTCTGGCCCGTCCTCCTCCTGCAGCATGTAAACCTGAACCACCTTACACTTGTGCCAAGGGACAAATTTTTCGTCATGTGTAGCACAGCCCCTTGGCCCATCGATCCTGCATCGCCTCCCATGACAATTGCTTCACCGTTGCCTCCTTTCGGAAAGATGAGCTTGTCGTGGAAGCTCCTAGTACTCAAAAAACATCTCGGCCCTTTCAATCCACTCCAGTGGGTCTCCGTTTTGGTACTTCGGAAACTCCATCCTCGTTAGTCGGGGATGTACTGGAGGGCGGTGTTGCTGCGGTGACCTCCCCTCCGGAAAATTTGGATGTTTTCCCCAACCTTGATTCCACGACCCCCCATTCTCCATTGCATCTGGTGGATGGTGTCTTCCTCTACCTTGCATGATGGGCCCCTGTCCTCAGTGGTCCTCTGCTAGTGGCTCTCATTCCCCTCTGTGTGTTGTTCGAACGCCCTCGCGTCCTCCAGGGCCGGTAGCATTGTTGCCTTCTCCTTCCCCCCCCCCCCCCCAACTCATATGTGGTTGTCGGTAGAACAGACCGACTCCCCTTGTTGTCTTGGTGCCCCGCTGGCCCCTGAATTCCTCCCGCTACAACATTGTTGGCTGTCGTGACTAGTGAAAGCCCTTCGGGTCTCGGGCAGGGTCGCTGAAGCCTCTAGACCCCTCGTTCTGCACCTCATTGCCGCGCGGCGGGTGCCCCTGGGGTCGTTGGCCAGGGACAAAGGGAGCCTGAGCCCCGCAGAAGCCGTCGACCCCGACGTCTGGTGCGAGCGGCAGAACTCCCGCCGCCTTCTTTTTGTCGGTCATTGATTCCCCCCGAGCCGCTGAGATCGACCACGACATCAAACGTCGGTCCCTTGCCGAGATATGGAGCCCATTCGAGGCGGACCAGCTACTCCCCGAGGGTTTTGTCGCCTCCAGGAAAGCCGTGCAAGAGTGTTCCTCACCCGCACTGATTTTCTGCGACAGTTCGGCCTTCAGCGATTCCAGCCAAAGGCCCTGTTTCCCTTCTTCCAGAGCTGTGATGCGCATACCGTGGGTTGTCATGACCTGCGATGGAGGAGAACTCCTATGATACCAAATGTTAGCTACCGCTACTCCTATGGGAAGGAACCGAGAATTCCTGTGTGAGAAATCTTTGATGCCCTAGGAATGTGTCGCACTCCCCCCAAATACCCAGTCGAAGACCGGCTGGGCCCGCCCAATCTGATTAAGCGGAGAGTAGGACTGAACCGGATGGTTCGGTCACGCGGTTCCTTGGCCCCTTCCGATGATAGACCACTCTGAGGCGGCTCTGGGTCGTATCAGACAGCTACACCCTTTCTCTCCTCTATCTCCCTCTCTCTCCTCACTCTCTCTCTCAAACTGTTGATAAACGAGGTAGATTTTTAAAAATTGTAAGGGCATTTTTGGTAGTGTCAATGTTGCACCATAGGGTCTATTTCCCTCATAGATAGTATAGGTATAGATGTATATATTTGTGTGTACATACATGTATATATGAATATACATACGTACATGTGTATATATATACATATATGCACCCACACACACTATCATAAATAAATAAAAACACGACGCCACCAAAACAATATCATTCATTGGCCATGATCCCTAATTAGGACCAAAAAAATCATAACTCTTCAATTTTAATCTCCCTAACCTAACCGAACATGAGGACAAGCATAAAAGTATTAAAAAATTGTAGAGGGTGTGCACATACTCCACCCCCATGTGTGGTGGTCAAAATGCTCGATCTTTGCTCGAGTGACAATCGGATACTGTCACCATAGCACACTTCGCATGGAGGGAGCCTGTGCAAGGCCACTAGTTATTGTGTTTACGTTTATGGTGTTTATAATGTTTGTGTTATGCACGTGCACGCCGAAGAGACGTTGTGGAGGGTCTACAGGCGTAGAAAGGAGACGAACACTAGCCCACTGATCGTCGAAGAGACCATCGATGACCGCGCTACTTAATTATTTTTATTTTGATGTTGTTTTGAGTTTTACTATTTGCAGACTGTTTTTGTTATTCGCATTCAGCTGTTATAAGGAGGTGATGTATGCACATATTATTTTTTATACATGGATGAATGAAATTTAGGGCTACTTCCTATGCTTTCCTCTCTACCCTAATCCATCTCTTCTCACTCACCACTGTCGGCCCTCCCCCTTGTTGGATTACTATTCGAGATTGCATCAATTTGGTCCGACCTACTTCACCGTCCGCCACCAAGCCGTCGGTGCTAGCTTTTGCGCTCGTCCGCGGTCTTCGTTCCACGTCGGTTCCGATCCCGTTTTCCTCAATCGATAGCGGTCTTCATTCGGCTTGTTCAGTGCCCGCAAAGTCCCTTCTCCCAACCAAGCCCGATTCGTCAGCTCCCAACCCAGATCCGCCGGTTCCGCCGAATCCCCGCCCAGATTCACTGGATTCCCGCAAGCTTCGGTCGCTAGCCGATCTCAGCCTTTTTCACTGATCCCATCCGTTTCCGTCGATCCCAGCCATTTTCGTCGATCCCACTGAATCTGTCCAAATCTGCCCCCTTTCAAGCCATCGTCTGCTGACTCCAGCTCATGGCTTCCAACACTAGCTCTGTTGGAGATCTCCTTCTGGATACAGCAGCCGTGAGGAGGCTCAAGAGCAACTCATCGCCTCCATGCATGCCTCTCTCCTTGCCCTCCACACCAATATTGACTCCCTCCGACGCCTGCCACCGCCTCCACCGCTTTTAGCTACAGCTCACATGCGGACCGGGGATAGCTCCTCGGCACAGCACTGCAGCACCTCGGCCCTGAGACCATCCATCCTCCCCTTCCGAGCCATTTTGCCCTTTACCTGGACATTCCCTCTTTCGTCGGCATCGACCCGATGGAATAGATAGCCAAGGAGGAACAATACGTCGGCCTTAACCTTACTCTAGAGCAGGATAAGATGGCCACGCTCTAGTCGGTCTGGACGGCTCCGCACTTCACTAGGTGTGGCGGTTTCGACAATCCAACTAGTTTCTCAACAAACCCGGGATCAAGCAGGAGATGAACAGGCAGTATGACACCCTCTACTCTAGCTCTATTATTGAGCGGCTTTGCGTCGTCCGCCAGACCGTCGGCCTGGACAACTATATCGATGAGTTTGTTGACCTAGTCGCCCACATCCCTAGACTACCGCTCGATCATTACCAGGGCTTCTTCATGCAGGGTTTGCTTCCCCACATTTGCTCTCGTCTTCGCACGCTATACCCCCAGACGATTTCTGACGCCCTGGACATGGTGCGTCTGGTGGAGGGTTGCCTCTCCCCCAGGTCACCTGCACTTTCGGTCGGCCACCACCAGGGTCGGACACCATGGAGGCCACCCACCTCGGCGACCCCGCAGCGGGCAATCCCTGGGGGGAGCCGGCCTGGCCGACCACCACAATCACCCCTCCCCCCCCCCCCCACAAGCGCATCTCGAACCGGGAATACGATGACCTCTACAGTATGGGTCTATGCTTCCATTGTCGCCAGTCTTATTCTCCTACGCATGTGTGCACTACCAAGGAGTTCCACGCCATTATTGGTGACTCCGACCTGGAGGTTACCTTAGCAAACTTCGAGGCCCTCAAACCCTCTGAAGAAGAAGTACTTTTGGACACCTCCCCGGCTACGTACCACTGCTTGGAGTTATCTTGTTTCTCGGTAGGCAGGACTTCGGGACCCTAGACCATGAAACTTTTGGGCTAGTTGTGTGGTCGTCCTATCATTGTCACGATGGATAGTGGGGTGAACTACAACTTCTTTTTCGCGTAGTTGGCGCATCAGCTTAGCCTACCGTTGGTTCCCTCCCCTGATTTTACAGTCTTCTTGGGTGTTGTCGGCCGACCCAGGGATGTTGTACCACCATCTCTCTTTCAATGGGGTCTTGTTAGGTGATTGCGGGCTTCTACTCCTTCGGCCTCAGCAGTATTGATGTTATCTTGGGAGTGGCATGGATCCGCAAACTGGGTGACGTGCAGATCAATTGGACGACCATGACTATGCAGTTTCTCCATCAGGCCCAGTCGGAACGCCTCGTAAGCGACTCTGCTTGTCTCCGCTCACCAGTCTTCTTCCGCACGATCCAGCGAACGACCGACGTCGATTCTTCCGCATGGCTTTGGCCCATCTCCGGTCTGCCAGCGGAGCTTCTCTCGTGCCTGCCGGACCTTCAGGAACTACTCACTGGGTTCCCCGACATCTTTTAGGCCCCGACCAACCTCCTCTCAGCTCAACTGACCGATCGCGCCATTCCTGTCCAGCTCAGCACTTCGGTAGTGTCGGTGCAACCTTATTGCTACGGCCATGTGCAGAAAGACGAGATCGGGCGTCTGATTCGTAAGATGCTGATGGGGGGCCTCATCCAACCAAGCATGAGCCCCTTCTCCATCTCGATCCTCCTGGTCTAGAATAAAGACGACAACTGGCAGTTTTGTGTGGCCTACCGAGAGCTCAATAAGGCCATAATACCAGACAAGTACCTGATCCTGGTGATTTAGGAGCTCCTGGATGAGCTTCACGGGGCCATTTTATCACCACGATGGATCTCCGAGCGGGCTATCACTACATCTGAGTGCGGGCGGAGGACGTCGCCAAGACAATCTTCCGTACTCACAACAGCCACTACGAGTTCCTAGTCATGCCCTTCCGGCTGACCAATGCTCCTGCCACCTTCCAGGACATGATAAACGACATCTTCATGGCGATACTTCGCAGACACGTCCTTGTATTTTTATGACATTTTGGTCTGCAATTCTTCCTGGCAGGATCACCTCCGCCATGTTCGCCTCACTCTGACCACCATTTGACACTATCATCTCAAGCTCCACCGGATGAAGTGTTCCTTTGGAGCGACCGAGGTGAGGTACCTTGGCCACAACATTTCAGCCTAGGGGGTCGCAATGGACGAGGAGATCGTAGTGGTCCTCAAGTGGCTGACTCCTACTTCCCTACGGGATGTTTGAGGGTTCCTCCGCTTGTCTAGTTACTACTATTGATTCATCCAAGGGTACAGGGCGCTGGCTCGGCCTCTGACATAGCTCCTGAAGAATTCTGAAGAGGGTCCCTTTCAGTGGTTGCCCGGCGCCGCCTTTGCCTCTCTTCAGCGGGCCCTGGTGCACGGACCGGTGTTGGTCATGCCCAATTTCTCCCGACCCCTTCTCGTGGAGTGCGACGCGTCGGGCTTCGGGGTGGAAGCCGTCCTCATACAGGTCGATAGATCGGTAGCCTACTTCAGCCGTGCTTTCTCCAGTACCATCCAGAACCGCTCTGCATACAAGAATGAGCTCATGGGCCTAGTTCTCGGTGTTCAGCATTGGCGCCCCTACCTTCTGGGTCGCCCATTCGTGATTCGCACCGACCACCACAGCCTCCACTACCTCCAACAGCAGAAGATCGCCACACCCGCCCAGCAAGTGTGGGTCGTCAAACTCCTGGGCTATGATTTGACTATCGAGTTTCGCCCAGGGTGGGCGAACCAGGCTGTCGATACCCTATCTCATCAAAGCCAGACTTCCGAGCTCGCAGTTATCTCTCGTCCGGTGCGGGAAGACTGTGCGACCATCCAGCGCGAAGTTGAGGCTGATCCCTTGTTGAATGGGATTCGGACGGTGCTCATCGCCCATGCCACCGCTCATCCACCATACTCAATTGTAGGGGGCGCCTGCTCTCCAAGGGCCGCCTCGCCCTCGCCCCATCGTCCCTGATCATTCCACGCCTCCTCGTTGAGTTCCATGCCTCACCCTGTGGAGGGCACGCTGGGGCTTTCCATACGTATCGCCGTTTGACGGCCTCTCTCTATTGGCCCCACATGTTTCGACAGGTCAAAGCCTTCATGGACGCCTGCCTCGTCATCTAGAAGGTCAAATACAAAGCGGCGTTTTTGGGTGAATTCCTATAATCTCTACCCATTCCGGACCGAATTTGGGAGGACGTAGTCATGGACTTCATCAGCGGACTACTATGCTCGCAGGGGTACGACAACATATTGGTCGTGCTGGACAGACTGTCCAAGTACGGCCACTTCATTCCCCCCTGACATCCCTACACCGCCGCCATTGTCACGGAGAGATTCATCAGCAGTGTCTTGCACCTCCATGGGTTTCCATGGTTGATCGTGAGCGATCGAGATCCTCTCTCCTTGAGAACCTTATGGACTACACTGTTTTGGCTACAGGGTACTCGCCTCTGCATGAGCACAGCTTACCACCCGCAGACGAATTGCCAATTTGAGGTCCTCAAGAGATGTCTGGAGACGTACCTCCACTATTTTATGGGGGAGCAGCCCTGGGGTTTGGCCAAGTGGCACAGTTGGGCGAAGTACCCCTACAACACTGCATACAACCAAGCAGCTAGCACCACACCGTTCAAGTCCGTTTACGGCCGCCCGCCACCCTCCATTGTCCATCACCTCCTTGGGGAATATCGGGTGGAGAGTCTGGCCACCACCCTACACGACAGGGATACCGACCATTTAAAGTACCACCTGCAACGGGCTCAACAGAAGATGACGTACTTCGTGAACTTGAAGAGGCGTGACCTTTCCGTTCAGGTGGAAGAGAAAGTGTTCATCAAGCTACACCCGTACTGCCAGCTCTCGGTGGCCCGCCAACCCTGCCCGAAGCTCGCTCCACAATTCTTCGGTCCATTCGAGATCCTCGCTCGTATTGGCACAGTTGTCTACCTCCTCCGCTTTCAAAGTGGGAGTCGCATATACCTGGTCTTCTATGTCGCACAGCTGCGTCGTGTGGTGGGCAAGCATGCCACCACGGATCACATTTTAGCCGAACTTGATCCTTCCAATGAGGCACCATACTATCCGGCCAAGATACTTGATCGTCGGTGCCGGCCCCAGGGAAACCCCACTTTGGAGGAGGTGCTTGTATCATGGGCCAATTGTCTGAAAGTCGATGCTACGTGGTTGCCTCGAAACGACTTCTGTCGCCAGGGAAACCCCACTTCGGAGGAGGTGCTTTCTCCAGTACCATCCAGAACCGCTCTGCATACAAGAATAAGCTCATGGGCCTAGTTCTCGGTGTTCAGCATTGGCGCCCCTACCTTCTGGGTCGCCCATTCGTGATTCGCACCGACCACCACAGCCTCCACTACCTCCAACAGCAGAAGATCGCCACACCCGCCCAGCAAGTGTGGGTCGCCAAACTCCTGGGCTATGATTTGACTATCGAGTTTCGCCCAGGGTGGGCGAACCGGGCTGTCGATGCCCTATCTCATCAGAGCCAGACTTCGGAGCTCGCAGCTATCTCTCGTCCGGTGCGGGAAGACTATACAACCATCCAGCGCGAAGTTGAGGTCGATCCCTTGTTGAATGGGATTCGGACGGTGCTCATCGCCCACGCCACCGCACATCCACCATACTCAATTGTAGGGGGCGCCTGCTCTCCAAGGGCCGCCTCGCCCTCCCCCCGTCGTCCCTGATCATTTCATGCCTCCTCGCTGAGTTCCATGCCTCACCCTGTGGAGGGCACGCTGGGGCTTTCCGTACGTATCGTCGTTTGACGGCCTCTCTCTATTGGCCCCACATGTTCCGACAGGTCAAAGCCTTCATGGACGCCTGCCTCGTCTTCCAGAAGGCCAAGTACAAAGCGGCGTTTTTGGGTGAATTCCTATAACCTCTACCCATTCCGGACCGAATTTGGGAGGACGTAGTCATGGACTTCATCAGCGGACTACTACGCTCGCAGGGGTACGACAACATATTGCTCGTGCTGGACAGACTGTCCAAGTACGGCCACTTCATTCCCCCCTGACATCCCTACACTGCCGCCATTGTCACGGAGAGCTTCATCAGCAGTGTCTTGCACCTCAATGGGTTTCCCTGGTTGATCGTGAGCGATCGAGATCCTCTCTCCTTGAGAACCTTATGGACTACACTGTTTTGGCTACAGGGTACTCGCCTCTGCATTAGCACAGCTTACCACCCGCAGACGAATTGCCAATTTGAGGTCCTCAAGAGATTTCTGGAGACGTACCTCCACTATTTTATGGGGAGCAGCCCTGGGGTTTGGCCAAGTGGCACAGTTGGGCGAAGTACCCCTACAACACTGCATACAACCACGCAGCTAGCACCACACCGTTCAAGGCCGTTTACGGCCGCCCGCCACCCTCCATTGTCCACCACCTCCTTGGGGAATATCGGGTGGAGAGTGGCCACCACCCTACACGACAGGGATACCGACCATTTAAAGTACCATCTGCGACGGGCTGAACAGAAGATGACGTACTTCGTGAACTTGAAGAGGCGCGACCTTTCCGTTCAGGTGGAAGAGAAAGTGTTCATCAAGCTACACCCGTACTGCCAGCTCTCGGTGGCCCGCCAACCCTGCTCGAAGCTCGCTCCCCGATTCTTCGGTCCATTCGAGATCCTCGCTCATATTGGCACAGTTGCCTACCTCCTCCGCTTTCAAAGTGGGAGTCGCATATACCTGGTCTTCTATGTCTCACAGCTACATCGTGTGATGGGCAAGCATGCCACCACGGATCACATTCTAGCCGAACTTGATCCTTCCAATGAGGCACCATACTATCCGGCCAAGATACTTGATCGTCGGTGTCGGCCCCAGGGAAACCCCACTTCGGAGGAGGTGCGTGTCGCATGGGCCAATTGTCTGAAAGTCGACGCTACGTGGTTGCCTCGAAACGACTTCTGTCGCCTGTTCGCAGATTATTGTCTTGAGGACAAAGCACATTTTTCAGGCGGCTGTATTGTTACAGATGTGCACGGTTACGGACGTGCACGGCAAAAAGACGTCATGGCAGATCTACAGGCATAGGAATACGACGAACACTAGCCCACCAATCGTGGAAGAAACCGTCGAGGAGCGCGCTATTTAATTATTTATATTTCGATAGTGTTTTGAGCTTTACTATTTGCAAACCGCTTTTGTTATTCGCACGCCGCTGCTATAAGGGGGTGATGCATGCTTGTATTATTTTTTATCCTTGGATAAATGAAATTTAGGGTTGCACCCTAAGCTTTCCTCTCTACCCTAATCGCTCTTTTTCTTTCACCATCACGGTCATCCCCCTCAACGGATTCCTCGTCGGGATCACATTAGTGTGTGTGTGTGTCTGTGTGCACCCACATTTCAATAGCGGTTGAATTTTTTTAATTACCGCTCAATAAAAAAAATTGATAACACCTTCCCATGACCGGTGTGAGTGAATATATCACATAAATATGTTTTGGAGCAATTTTACATGTCGATATCTCAAGGAGGTCCACTTAGGGATCTTCCTTAGATACATCAATTTTCTTGTGACCTATCCTGCAAATTTATGAAACATTTTGGAAATTCAAAACTCATCATACTCTTCTTTTAAAAATAAAAAAAATGACATTATGAGTAATTATACGTTTAATATCATGTATTTTTATTTCGTGCATCTCCTATTTTATATTTTTTTCTCTCCCTATATAAAGGGGATGTTTGTTTGAGTTCATCAAATCAATAATATAATTTCTTCCAACATAGTATAAGAGCAACCGCTCCTCGTGCCATTGACGATCCCTCGTTCAGTGCTCTTCCTCTTGTCGCCCACTCACGTTCCCTCTCTCACTCATCGTGCGACCTCACCAGCTTCCCGTTTTCGGTCAAGCATCCCTTTCAGGTAAAAGTTCCACTTCCAGTCATCGTCGCGCATCCCCGCACAAGCGAGAGTTTTACTTATGCGTCTAGTCTTCCCGCACAAGAGCGTTTCGCTTATCGCTTTTTTGCAGCCATCCGCTCCTTCTACACCAGTTTCTGGATTCTACAATTGCTTCTTCTGCATTCATCCCCTCTATCCTCGGTCATTGTTCGGCAATAACAAATCGGCGTCAGTCCACCCTAGTGGTGAGGTTCTCCTTCTCTTCTGGCACCATTTCTTTCGTCCCCTTGCAAGGAGGTGATTTCTATCCCCACCCCTCAAGATCTATGAGATTTTTGTGTATTCCAGTGATCATAGTTCTAAGATGACTTAAATTTAGTTTTATCTCCGCTATGAGAAATATCTTGCTTTTGGGTGATCTTCAAATTTCTATTTTTGAGTCACCATGCAGGAAGGTTCTTCTGATCCATTATTAATAGTAGTTACTCCAATGAGATCACTCCGAGCGAGCCACGATCATAATACTCCCCAGATTACTACCATTCGCTAGGATGATTCCAACTATCTTTTGTGGTCTCGCTCTATCACATTGGCGCTTAATATTTGTCGTCTATTTGGTTATGTAAATGGCTTAAATAGGGAACCGGTGAAGGAATCCTCAGATTGGAGACAATGAGAGTCGAAAAACTCCTTAGTCCTGTCTTGGCTCACAAATTCCATGCAGTAGTCCATCGCTCGCAATTATTTATTTTTTGACACTGATGCTGAAATTTAGAAGAGTAGAGTATATTTACTCTCGCAGGGGAAATGTCGCTCCGATCTTCCAGCTGCGACTGAAGATATCCTTCGCGAAGATGACTGCCCTGCTTCAGTTGTACCAAGAATACAACCATTTTGTCCCACTCACACTTGTTAGCCATGATGATGAGGTAATGGTTCGAGCCCAGAAATAATGTAACCGGATTTGTGAGTTCATTCATGGGAACCATCGTGACTTTGATCAAAATACTATTCAGATACTTGGGCACCCACTATTACCAGCAGAATTTGATCGTCGACAAACCTTGCTTCCATAATATGCTCCTAAAAGCTCCACCCTTGCTGCTACAACTAGTATTCTAGATGTCTGACAGATACGGGATAATAAGATGAAGGGATTCGATAAATACCAATTCAATGAAGGGATGATAAGATGAAGGGATTGCTAAAGATGGGACAACCTCGCAATATAGGAATTCCCATGGTGGAGGAGAAGGTAGCGCCAAGGATAGGCTTCCCCCACTTCAATCAAGGGACTTTAAAGGGGGGACATGGTTGGAAGATGAGGAAGAGAACTTTTCTTCAATTGTGATGAAGCTTGCACCTTGGGGCACCAATGTAAGAAACACTTTTGGCTTGAAGTAAAAAACATCAAGGAAGAGGAAGACATGGACCTGGAAGACACAGGAAGCATTCAAGGGAGCGTCCCTTTCGTTCGGGCTTGAGGGGAGCTAGATGGGGAGAAAGGCAATATGTTGATGATCACCTTAATTACATTCCTACTTTAATTACATGTCATGCTATAATGTACTTTTACTGATGTATGTGCATATTGACCTTTACTTTTGGGACTTCTGCTTGAGAGGACTTTAGAAAATGAAGGAAGACAAGGATTAATTATTTTTAATTGTGTTTCTCTTAGTTTGATGCTCCCATCGCCAAGCTCCCGTATTGTATATCATGGCAAAGGGTGCATTGTATCTCTCCACAAATCATTGCCTCACAATCCATCTAGGTTCATAACAAGTTTCTCTTGTTTCCATATTAATGAATAATATAATATAATTCGCATGTCAAACATGCAATATCAATATAATACCTTCCATTGTGAAAATCATTCATGAAATTCCTACAATATTCGCTATTTTTCTTGATTTGTAGGTAAAAACACAAATTAATTGGTCTTGCTAAGTTAGATATATATGTTTGTGTCAAAACTTTCTTCATAAGGTGGTGAGATGATTATTGGGGGATTGTGTATTTGAGATGCCTAAAACAAATAAATGCACCTCAACTCCATAGAGATTACTTCTCTAGGTCCAACATTCCTCCATTTATATCTCGTAATTCATAATTGTCATTTTTCTCTCTCAGGATAGAAACTGCCCTTCTTCTCTCACAGCGTAAAGAACTCCCTTTACTTCTCTCCCTCATAATGATGCAACCGCCTCACTTTCTCCCACAACTACAACAATGCAAGAATCCCAGATGTTTTTATAACTCACAGTTATGCAATGAGTCACATTCTCTCGTAACTAGGGCACGGCATAGTGCATGACTCCAACCCTTACTCTTCTTACAACAATGCAACTGCTTCCAATTTTCTAGCAACTACAACAATGCAGGGGAGTAAGACACTACATCTAAGTCTCATTAGTACTTCATCCCAATCTAAGTCTCTCTATAGCTGTCTTTTCTCTATCCTTAACTACCTCCCTCACTCTTTTTTCTCCCCCACCCCCCTCTCACTATCTCTCTCCCTCTTAAAGTCTCTATATAACTCTTTGTTGTTTCCGACCCTATCCAACTACCTCTCTCTCTTCTTCCCCCTCTCAATAACCCATTCTCCCTCTTTAAGTCTTCTTATAAGTCTCAATCCATCTACCTCTGCATCTCTCATCTACCCCTCTCACTAACTTGCTTTTTGTCTATGTTTTCATTTCAATTGTTTAAGTCAAAAGTTTTTTAAATTGTAAAGAGCATACAATTGAATTGTTTGGTTAATACAATTAAGAAATAAGAATGCATGATGAACATCATGCATAGAATCTTTTATAAAGGTAAACGTGTCCAAAGACCGTTGATAATTCAACGAATTATCAACGAAAAGAGAAGACAAATCATAATCATTCACCAACTACAATTAGCAAACTTCATTTTCAGTCTGAAATAGAAATATTCTTGGTATTTCTTAAAAAAATTAATATTAATACGAGATGATTCAACAACACCTCAATAAAATATGAAATCTCTTCAAAAACAAGTGTAATTGGTATTTTAAATTATGTTAAAACTGTTGTGCAAAATGGTATTTTCATTGATAGAACTGAGTTTTCTAAAGTAGTCTAATTTTAAATTATTATGGAATACTGTAACTTTATATTAGTTATTAGATAAATTACACATTTGAAATTGAATCCTCGGCCAAGCTCTTCGATCCGCCAATGTAGATTCCATAACCAAATAAGTTAATTTATGGCATTCAAACAATCAACTTATTACTAAACACAATCACAACCATTATTTGTTCAAGGGACCAACAAATAAATGAAAACAATACACAGAACTACATGTTCAAATATAACAAGATAGATTCTTATTACACTAAAATACATAAAAATAGAACAAACTTCTAAGAAAAGGGATAATCACTCACAAATCCATAACTTTTAGAATATGAATAGCCCGACAATTCCCTTTGAGAAAAAGATAGGCTTCATTTTAGAAGTGTTAAGAAAGGAACTCAAAATCCTACTTGGCAATACTCTTTAGTTCAATGTAACACCCATGGACTCTAGCCCAATGTGCGTTGGAATTTGGCTATTTTTCACGACATATGTGCTTATCCAAGTACGTCTTATTCACAAATATGCAGCAGATAAAGGAATAACCAAATTTTTACTACTCTTCACAATGCAATTACAAGACAAATGATCAGGACATGGACTGATGACAAACTCCAAAACGCAAGACAACAACCAAACTCAACTCTCACACAACTTGGAGATCTCAGTCCCAAACTTGGATGGTATAAATGAGGAAGGGTATTTCCGTTCATAGACCTCCATCCACTTTCCTTCCAAAACTCAAGAAGAATCTAGACTTTTCCACACAAGGATTAGGCTAAACTCTCTACTTTCAAACATCAATCTCTACTACACTCTTCTAGAGCATTCTTCATAAAATGCATTCAGCGTGCTAGACTGTTCCAATCATTCTAGACTAAACTAGAAACTTCTACATAATTCTCAGCAAAAGAAATTACATGCACCTGAAATTAGTAACAGAGTGAATGTAACAGCAGAAAACACAATTAAAGAATCAAGCGGTCCAGATCCAGCCAAACCCCAACCCAGAACAGGCGGTCAAGATGACGCCAGCTCAGCTATCCAGGGAATAAGCAGAAAGCTATGAACAATGCCACGTGGAGGCAACAATCAGGGATTCTCCAGCAACGGTCCGGAATCAACTAATTTAGTATTGCAAAGCACATCAATGTATTCCTTATAAGTAGGTCTAACGGTCATATGCTTTAGTATAAATAAGTGCTGATTATCTGTATTAGGGGAAGAGAATTTTAATAAAGTTTTTCATTTTGCACTTTCGTTAAGCTCTGTAACCGTAACCTCGCCGGGTTCTTCTCCGGAGAGGCTACATTGGTGCTCTCGTTGAGCCTCTCGCCATGGCGGGCACAGACCCACCTCCGACGACACGGCTCAAAGATCTGTCCACCGGCCAACAAGAACTCTGGAAGACGATGGAGCAACGGCACGCGGAACAAGTCCAAAATTTCTCCCGATTGGAAGCAGAGGTACTGAAAATCACAAGGACGGTACAACAATCTACCGAGCAATCCGCGCAGGACCTGCGCTCCCTCCGCCAGGAGATCAGCTCCTTGTTGAAATCACCACCAACCAGCACACAGGATGGAGGGCATCAGCCCCTTCGGTCTCAGCCTGAGGGTCTTACGGGCCACTCTTCATCATCGACCGGAATAATGGTTACCCTGCCAACCTCGCCCCCCCCCCCCCCCCCCCCCCCCCGCGGCTTTGGCACCTCAGCCATGACGTACCCATCTCACTTCATCATCGATGGCAACGCCCAGTCCTCCGGACCAGCATCTCACAATTTTCCTGGAGCGGCACAGGGGTTCGCCTCCGGTCTGCGAGGTCCGCCTGCTTCCCATTCTCCTGGAAATTGCTCACCGACGCAACAGCTCTATTCCGGCCCACCCATCACTTTTGGCACGACCGGGTTGCCACCCAACCATCGGATACCATCAGTTGGGACCCCAACATCATTCGGCCATCTGAACCAACCAACGGCACAAGGCTCCTTGGGCCACCTTCCGCCCCAGTACCTGTGGAACGTCAACAATGAACCAGCCACACCGGGTATGTACAAAGAAGGAGGCGAGATTATCAACCCAAATTTCCCAGGTACCCCCTCAGGCACATCCTTCCACCCATACGGCCAGGTAAAATTTCATTTCCCTCGTTTTGAAAATGGCGATCCATCGGATTGGATCAAGAAAGCCGAACATTTTTTTCGTTTTTACAACACACCATATGCTGCTTATATGCCCATTGTCGCAATGCATTTAGACCCGCCAGCATCTAGATGGTACGAATCACTAAACCCGGACGGCGCATACTATAATTGGAACGAATTTAAATTCGCTCTATTTACCAGATTTGGCCCATCCGCATTCGAAGATCCCATGATTAAAATCACCTTATTACGCCAGCACAGCACAGTCATGGCCTTTAAAGATAAATTTGAAGAATTAGCCCTAAAATCAATGGAATACCACCCGATCTATTACGCTCAATATTCATCGCAGGCTTAAAGCCACACATACAAAGGAGTGTTATCACCCAACGCCCATACACTTTAGACGAGGCTTTTAACCTCGCTAAACTTTATGAAGAACAATGGCTCGACGAGACGAAACCAACCCGCCACCCTTTTCATCCTCCACCCAACACACATCCCGGACCCCACCCACCCCGACCACACAACACAACTAAACCAGGTTACAAACGCCTAACGCCAGCCGAACTACAACATAAACGTGAAAAGGGATTATGTTACACATGCGACGAACGATACCTACCCGGCCATCGCTGCAAAAATAAGGTGACCTGCCTTTATCTCGAAGATGACCTTATTGACACGATCGAACCGCTAGAACCAACCGACATCCCTACAATACAGGACACCATCACGCCAACAGACCCAGAGTACGAAATCGGCTATCATGCCCTTATTGGAACGTTCTCGAGCCAATCCATCCGGTTTGACGGCTCCCTCCTCGGACACCCCGTCTAGATATTGGTCGATTGCGGAAGCTCCACGAACTTCATCTCACAACGGATCGCCAGCTTCTTAAACGCACCCCTTACGGTTATAAAACCCTTTAAGGTACACGTAGGAAATGGAGAATTTTTAATGTGTACCAGCATATATATAAACGCCGAACTCTCCATCCAAAAACACCATTTTCCCACAAACTTATTTGTGCTCGACCTATACGGATCGGACATTGTCTTAGGCATGATTTGGCTCGAATCCTTGGGTGACGTCACCACCAATTACAAGGACAAACAAATGACATTCCAACACAACCACCAACGGATTTCCCTCCAGGGAAGTCGATCCGTAGAGACAAACCCAATTACCCCGAGCCAACTAAACAAATTGGTTTCGCAAAACTCCATCTCCTCATCCGTCCTCTGTTTTTTCTCCCTCCAAGTAAAACATCAGGACACCCACAATCCGACAACGAACCACCCGGCCCTTGCCAACTTATTGGACAAATTCACCGATATTTTTCAAACCCCGGTTGGCGTACCACCACCACGGGCCTGCGACCACAAAATACCGCTCCAAGACCCAACCACAATTATCAAGGTCAAGCCCTACCGCTACCCTCACTTCCAAAAAACGGAAATCGAGCGATTGGTGGAAGACATGCTAAACCAGGACCTCATTCGACCCAGCACCTCCTCGTTCAGCTCCCCCGTGCTATTAATAAAGAAGAAAGACGGCACATGGAGATTTTGCGTCGACTACCGCGCATTAAACGCTGTGACCACGCGCGATGCGTTCCCCATGCCCACAGCAGACGAACTGTTTGACGAACTGCACGGCTCCACCATATTCTCTAAATTGGACTTGCAAGCCGGTTACCACCAAGTCCGCATGCACCCAGACGACATTCACAAGACAGCATTTTGCACCCCGCGAGGCTTATACGAATTCCTCGTGATGCCTTTTGGCCTTACTAATGCCCCGGCCACCTTTCAGTTCTTAATGAATACCGTGTTTCAGCCCTATTTACGGAAATTCGCAGTCATTTTTTTTGATGACATCCTAATATACAGTAAAGATCTCCCCAGCCACCTACATCATTTAGAGACCATTTCTCCACACTGCGCGCCAATTCATTCTACGTGAAAATTACCAAATGTCAATTTATGACATCCACCATCGCCTTCCTAGGACATGTCATTACAGCTTCAGGCATTAGCCCACACCCCGACAAGGTGGCCGCAATTGTCAAATGGCCAACCCCGACAACAGCCAAACAACTCAAATCCTTTTTAGGGCTTTTCGGGTACTATCGACGTTTCATTAACCATTATGCCACCATCGCAGCCCCTCTCACGAATCTACTGACCCAGGATGGATTCAAGTGGACGGACATGGCCAACGAAGCCTTCCAACAACTTAAGACACACCTAACGTCGGCACCAGTATTAGCACTACCAGATTTCACCCAACCCTTCACAATAGAGACGGACGCATCAGGTTATGGCTTGGGAGCCATCCTCTCGCAAAACAAACACCCCCTAGCATATTTTAGCAAAAAACTATCGGCCAAAGACCAAGCCAAGTCCACCTACGAGAGGGAATTACTAGCCATCTCCACGGCCCTCGAAAAATGGCGACAATACCTACTCGGGGCCCCTTTTATCATAAAAACGGACCATCAGACTCTCCATCATTTGACCACTCAACTACTAAATAGTCCAACACAACAACGTTTTCTTTCCAAAATATTAGGCTTTGACTTTAAAATCGAATATAAACCAGGGCGCCTAAACACAGCCGCAGACGCACTATCCCGGCTACCCGAACACAGCCACACCCTCCAAATGCTTCAATGCTCTTACAATCGATGTCAAAATTTCGAAAAATTACATGAGTGGTATAAAAGGGACCGGTTAGCAAAACATGTCACCCGGGCCATCAAACACCACCCAAGTACCCAACCCAACTGGAATCGCCTCGACGAACTATTATTTTTCAAAAAGGTTTTATACATCCCGGTCTGCCCTTTAAGACAACAGCTGGTTCGGGAAGCCCATGATGTTCGTTCCAGCGGACATTCGGGAATAAAGTCAACCTACTATCGCTTACGCACCCATTATTATTGGCCTAAAATGCTAACAGACATTACACTTCATGTCAAACAATGCGATTTATGCCAAAAAGGGAAGAGCACGAATCACAACCCCTACGGCCTGCTACAACCCCTACCAATCCCCACACTAATATGGAATGATTTGTGTATGCATTTTGTAACCCATTTGCCACCCTCGGAAGGATACACCAACATTCTGGTAGTGGTAGATCGTCTTACGAAAGGAGCGCACTTCGTACCATTAACAGCCCTCACCGGACCTATCGTCGCACGCGTTTTTTGGGACCACGTCGGCAAATTGCATGGCATCCCCAACACCATTATCACTGATCGCGATCTTGTGTTTTTAAGCAAATTTTGGAAATCGTTATTCACACAGCAAGTCACCAAGCTCAGCTACAGCTCTGCGTATCACCCGGAAACGGATGGACAAACAGAGCGAGTGAATCGCTGTCTGAACCAGTACCTGAGAATTTTTGCAAACCAAAATCCTAAGCACTGGTCCAAACTTCTGAGTTGGGCAGAGTTCCATTATAACACAACCTACCATTCGTCAGCCGAGATGACCCCGTTTGAAGCCATGTTCGGCCGACGACCACCTGCAATTGTTCGGCACTATAGCAACGATAACACAACATTACAAGCTGTACAAGCACATTTCACAGATAGGGACACACTTCTGGCTCAGCTACGCCGAAATCTTCAACGGGCCCAGCAGCGAATCCAAACTGCAGCAAACAAAAAACGAACACCCATTCATTTTGCAGAAGGAGACTTAGTGCTACTAAAATTACAACCTCATAAACAATTATCGCTTAAAACACAACAACATGCCCGGTTCAATTTAAAATATTATGGCCCTTTTAAAATCATCAAACAAATTAATCCGGTGGCTTTCAAACTAGAACTCCCAGCTTACTCCAAGATCCACCCGATTTTCCATGTGTCTCTCTTAAAACCTTACCATGCCACCAATGCACTCACAATCCATCAGCTGCCACAATTAGACACAAATAATGACCCCGTTCACGGGATCCTATCTATCCTGGATGAACGATATGTGTGGCGGCAAGGGAAACAGATACATCAAGCATTAATCCAGTGGGAAGGATTAGCCCCTGAAGACAGTTCGTGGGAAGATGTGCACTCCCTTCCTACCCAGGTACGCGCTTCACTCACATTTACGGATAACACTCACACACCTCCTTTTGGTACAGGACCACAACATAAGGGGGAAGAGCTCAAAGACACAGCTAACGGACACAAGAAACATGCAGAAGACCGTCCGACGAAAGACTTATCTGTGACACCTGCGACCATGGGAACAAGGGGCGAACCACCAGCACTCTGGCCGGCCGGCAGACCAAGCGGAACTCCGGGGCAACGTCGGTCCCAGCGCCTCCATCTCCGCCGCAGGCTCCAGCTGCCCTCCTTGCCGAGCATACCTCAACGTCAAAGAACCCACCGCCGGCGATTCTTCAAACCCCAGCCGGCACTGCGCTACAATACGCAAGCAGTGCAAGATAAGGCAACGAGGGCGTTGCTATCGAGGGAGGGAACTGATGTAACAGCAGAAAACACAATTAAAGAATCAAGCGGTCCAGATCCAGCCAAACCCCAACCCAGAACAGGCGGTCAGGATGACGCCAGCTCAGCTATCCAGGAAATAAGCAGAAAGCTATGAGACAATGCCACGTGCAGGCAACAATCAGGGATTCTCCAGCAACGGTCCGGAATCAACTAATTTAGTATTGCAAAGCACATCAATGTATTCCTTATAAGTAGGCCTAACGGTCATATGCTTTAGTATAAATAAGTGTTGATTATTTGTATTAGGGGAAGAGAATTTTAATAAAGTTTTTCATTTTGCACTTTCGTTAAGCTCTGTAACTGTAACCTCGCCGGGTTCTTCTCCGGAGAGGCTACAGTGAACTTAGCTGAGTTAAGCCTAAAAACCCTTGAACCAAATATCCCCTTCAAATTTTGCTGCCCAAAACAATACATGGAATCCACAGCACAGAAATCATCTTGGACAAGGAAAATCAAGCATAGAAGTAGATTGCTAGAATGAACAAAAAAAAGGAGAACTTGGAGAGGGAAACAGAACTCCTTAAATTGTAAACTTGAATGAGCCCCAATCCCTTGATTTCCCCCTCTTAATCCATAAAAACAAACATAAAATGAAAATTTATACAAAAGAGTGAGATGAACAACCGACGAAAAACTAGGTTAAGGACGAACCAGATTTTGCCCTTCCACAATAACCCTGTTTTGGGAGCGAATAACGCGCTTGATGGCGCCGGTCTCGCCCTTGTCCTTTCCTCTTATGATCATCACCTGCAAATAAAAGAAGGAGAAGAAAAACATGGATGGAGACGAGACCATTGAGAGAATAATCAGTCAAAGCCATTCGAGAACGAAGATGGAGAACGAGATGATCCAGAATCATACGTTATCTCCTCGCAATATCTTCCATTTCGGTATCAACTTCTCCGCTGCTTTCCAACCCATTGCCCGTCTCTCCACTCCTGCTTCGGCCTCTTCTCGCGAACCTCGACTGCAAACCCGTCACTCTTCTACAAACCAGTTTCGCAATCCCAGTAGTAAAACGAAGGTTTTGAGAACCGCATTGTACCGGCCGGTCCGAGGCTGGTCCGACCAGTCCAATCAGGGCTTCAAAACCGGCTCCGTCAAGAATCGGTTAGGAACCGGATAACTAGCCGGTTGAACTGTTAAACCGGGAACCGGGGTGATTTTCTATTAACCGGTGGTTCACACGCGCACCGTTGATTCTCTATCCAACTATCCAGATAAGCGGGAAAAAACTTTAAGCTTTTAAGTTTATGGTTAACCGGTTCTCCTCCCACTCGGCTTTTTAAGTTTAAGGTTAGCCGGTTCTCCTCCCTCTCGATATATGGAAGAAAATCAATTATCTCCCGAGTCCCGAGTGAGTCCCGACTTCATCTTCTTCCTCGCGAGCTGGCCATGGTCCTCCTTCATTGCATAGTCTAGAATTCGAGGATCTCATCTTTTTTGATGGTGAGCATTGAATCGAGGTTCCCATCTTCTTGGATGGCCGCACAAATCATCTTCTTCAACGGTAAGGAATTAAGGCATTCACTCTTCAGTTTTTTTTTATTTCGGAAGCACGACAGCGAGAAGGGAACTTGTTTCAATTTTGATTTTTGATTTTGATTTCAGTAGCACAGCAGTAGTCATGGGCTAATAGTCGGGGCCCGGAAAGCTGGCCCGGCAAAAGCCCAGCTCGGGCCGGGCCGGGCTTGGGCCCCTTACCGCGCCCCCATTTTTATGGTTGCCCGGCCACGTGCCCGGGCCGGGCAAAGCTCGGGCGCCGGGCTAGCCTGAGCCCGGCACTGGGCTAAGGAAAAATCCCGCCTGACACGATTTAGGCAGAATTTTTTAATCCCGCCTGATCATAGGCGGGATGGAGGGATTTAATCCCACCTATGATGAGGCGGGATTTTAATCCTGCCTGATCAGACGAGACGGGATTAAAATCCCGCCTGATCAGGCGGGATTTTAATCACGCTTGTGCCTTTTGAATTCGGCATGGGCCCGACCCGGCCCGGCCTGAAGGGCCTAACCAGGCTCCCCCTTTGAGAGGTAGCTCGAGCCCGGCCCGGCCTAGTTCAAACTGGGCCCGGGTCGAGCCCGGTTGGTAAAAAGCCCGGGCCCGACCGGCTCGGTCGGGGTTTTTGCCCATGACTACACAGCAACGGTAAGGAACTAAGGATTTTGTTTTCCGATTGTGATTTCAGAAGGTACAACTCCTATTTCAATTTTGATTTCATTTTCTATGCTGATGTTGATTTATATTTTCATTTCTTTTTTATTTCTATTTTCATTCTAACTTTTTATTTCCCTCAATCATTTGGGGTCTTCCCGTTCCCTTTGCATCTAGCATTTGCCTAGCCGGAAAGAAGCCCAGAACTCCTCATGCCCTTTCCCTTTCCCTAGCAGCCCAGAACTCAAAAGCAGATGATTTCTGCACTCATGATTCCTGATTTTATTTTTTAAAAGTTTGATGTAGTGGATTTGATGTACAATTGATTCCTAGTGAGGTTTTGATTTTTCTCAAAAATTTTATTAAGATTCCTGATTCTTCGTAATCATATGGCACCTAAACCTAGAGCATATACCAATAATGGAAAGCAAGTTTTAAGGTGAATCGTAGTTCTAAGTGCGCAAGGATTCTAAGTTACAGACTTACAGGAAGACATAGATTTGTTGGGGAAAAGTTAGGAAGTGGTCAATTTGACAATTTCAAACTGCACAAACATAATCAATTTGACAATTTCAAATCAATTTGACAATTTCCATATATATATATATATAGTACTATTCAAATTAGATGCCTGTAGTACTATTCATACTAAGAGACATTGATTGTGAATAGTCACAATTTAAACCGCACAATCATATATAATTACATATAGTACTATTTAAATTAGATGTTTGTGGTACTATGATAAGTTGATAACTATATAATCAATTTGACAATTTCAAATTGCACAGCCATAATCAATCGGACACCTACCTGGATATAATTTGAAAAAGAACAACGATCAAAACTTCATTTTTTATCACAGTTTATATGATTTCTTGCGAATTTACGATGATTTGTTCAAGTATTTCTGAATTTTTTTTCAAATAACTTCACACTTATATAGTTATATTTCATATTTATATGATATCATAAAATGGAAGCTCCTTCCGAGCCATCTGATTCTAATGTCTCTTTACAAGTTATTCGCAAGAAAAATGATCCAACTTGGAATCATTTTACTCTCATCCAGAGTGTCGATGGAAAAAAGTAAAGCATTATAAATGTTTACATTGTGGTGTGATTTATAAGGGAGGGGAAATTAATAAAATGAAACAACATCTAGCTTGAGTGAAGGGGAATATTGCAGCCTGTAAGAAAATTTTTCATGACATTAGAAATCAAATGCAAGAGAACCAAAAAGAGATTAGTACCAAGAAGCAAGTAACACAAGAATCGCAAGATAATGTGAATCCATATGGTGATCATTGAGTGATGATCGAACATCTTCTTTCCCTAAGTCTCAACATTTTGAGACACGGGAGAAAGGAAAAAATAAAGATTGATCAAGTTGATAACTACTTCGCTTCTAGAACATCCATAAGCTCACAACCATCTATAAAGAGCATCTTGGCCTCAAAAGAGGCGGTACACCGTGCTGACATGACTATAGCTAGATGGTTCTTTGATAGTTGCATACCATTTAATGTTTTAAATTCTATTTTTGCACAAAAAGCAATTGATGCAGTAGTTGCAATTGGTCCTGGTTATAAGCTTCCTTCGTATCATATTATAAGAACTAATCTATTGAGAGATTGCAAGGAGGAATGCATGCTTCTTATAGACTCTTACAGAGAGAGTTGGAAAGGAACTAGATGTACACTAATGGCAGATGGTTGGACGGATAAAAGGAGCAGAACTTTGATTAATTTCTTAGTTTATTCACCACGCGGTGTCTCATTTTATAAGTCAGTAGATGCATCTGATGTTACAAAAGATGCTACAACTCTTTGCATGTTATTTTCAGAGGTAGTGGAGTAGATATTCTCATTAAGTGTTGTGCAAATTGTTACTGATAATGCGACAAACTACCAAAAGGCAGGGCAGTTACTGTATGAAAAATATGGCAATAATTATTGGTCTCCATGTGCAGCACATTGTTTAAAGTTAATTTTAAAGGATCTTGGGAACATGAGTCACGTTAGTGAAATTACCAAAAAGGTTTTAAAGGTAACAATTTTAGTTTATAATCATATATTCCTTTTATCTTGGTTGAGGAAAAGGGAAGCCCGGAAGGATATTGATCTTCCAGGAGCGACACAGTTTGCAACTACATTTATTACTTTGAAAAGTATATATGAGCACAAACATGATTTGCAAGCTTTAGTAATTAGCAAGTATTATACCGACTCAAAGCTTGCAAAATCAAGCAAAGGAAAGGATGTTGTATATCATTTTAGATAATCAATTCTGGAATATGTGTTTGGTAATGACAAAGGTAACAGGCCCACTAATAAGATTACTACGAATTGTTGATTCTGATGAGAAGTCATCACTTGACTATGTCTATGATGACATGTATCGAGCAAGAAAGGCAATTAAATACATATTCAAAAATGTCAAAAGATTGTATAAGTCATATACAATAATTATCAAAGAAAAGTGAGATCGCTAGCTTCGCCAAAGACTTCATTTTGTAGCGTACTTTTTGAACTCGACATTCCAATATAAACAAGTTAATTATTGTAATAAGCCTGAAGTTGTGCAAGACTTAATTGAGCTTACTGGAAACAAAGACATTTGTAGTAAATCATCAATTGTGATGAATGAAGTAAGGATTATCAGGACCAATTAGAAAGCTTTGGAAAGCCGCTCACAATCAAAATGACAAAAGAAATGCAACCCGGTGAGTATATGTACATGGTTAATTTTAAACCTTTTTTTCATAACTCATAAGTTTTATTCTAATTTTAAAAAAAATTTCATCTCCAAGATGAATGGTGAAAAATGTTTGGTTCAAGTGCTCCTAACCTACAGAAATTGGATATTTGCATTCTTAGTCAAACTTCTTCGTCATCTGGTTGTGAAAGAAACTGGAGCGTCTTTGAGCAAATATATAGAAATCGAAGAAATCAACATGATCATCAAAGACTCAATGATCTGGTTTATGTTCGTTACAATCTTAATATGAGGGATAGATATGAAAATTTAATCATCACTTGACGATATTCTATTATGTTTTTGACATTTTCTTGTACTTTCTAATGTTTTAGTTGATGACTTGACAAAACATTACTAATTTTCATGTACGTAGAGTTTACTTCAAGAAAAAAAAGTATGATCCTCTTGATTATGCAAGTATTGATTCAATAGATTTTTGGGTAGTTGAGAAAGAGCCGACCCCGAAACTTAATTACAATGAATTGGAAAATGAAATATATAAGGAATATGTTATACCGGTTAATGGAGAAGCTCAACCTAGTTGCCAACAAAATGATCAAATAAATGGTAAGTTTGTATATATGTTACTAATTTGTGGTCATAATTATAAATTAATAAGTATGAATGTATGATATAATTATTATTTTTTGTAGATGATGAGTGTGCTCTGAATTCTCTTAAAGATGCAGACCTTGAAGCCTTTGGAGGGGAAGCTTTTAGTGGATATGATTTGAATGATCTATTGATATAAAATGATTCCACTTTGATATGTTTTGAATTAAGTATTAACAAGACATGTTTTAAATTGATATGTTTTGTAAGAAATATTTTTTTGTTACATTTCAGTGGTTGGTATAAGAAATGTTCTTATTCTGAACTTAACATTGTCTATGTTCATGATAAAATAGTTGCATTTAAACCATGATCATAGATGTTTGCTCACAAACCCGTCAACATATTATCAATGCTTTTTTGCCTTTTATTTTATTATTTGTCTCCATCGAAATAAATGAATGAATGATATTCTTTGGATGCCATTTAATTACATTCTTCTCAATAATTGTTAGATCCACTGCAAATTCTTCAATTTTGAGCTTATGCAACCCCAAATCATGATTTGTTCAAAGTCATTCGATCCGATCTTGAGTGGAGCCATCTGTAGTTATTGGCAAGATCGTTCTAATCTTTATTTGGCTGTGTGTAGCTTGTTGATTTCATTTTGCGCAAAATTTGATCCTTTGAGTAGTTTTTGTTGTCCAACATACAAGCGTAACTTGTTTAATTTGTATATTTAGATGATAATATGTTACAATTCTAGTCACTAATGTCAAAATGGTTCAACCCCGGTTCAACCAGTCAAACAGATTGAACCTTGAACCTCTCTCAAGATCAGGTCTATGTCCGGTCCAATTCTCAAAACCTTGAGTAAAACACTTCACATTGCGTCAAGATTAGTGTAGTCGAAATTTCACACATGTAATAGAATAGCTCTTCAACCAATAACAAATTTGTCAAATAGTGTAAAGTTTTAGTTTTGGTCAATTATTTGAGTTTGAATTCTCCCCTAAATTTTAGATTCGAATTTGGGTTTGTATTCAAATTTGGCTTTGATTTTGAATTCGCTTTAAATAATGGACCAAATCAATTTTATTGAGACGGACGCGATGATCTTTATATATAATATAAATATATCCATATTATTTGTGAACTATTCGTGAATCTTGTCAATAGATATAATATTATTCAGATTTGAATAACACTTGAATCCGAACTTTAATTTAAATTCGAGATCGAATTCGAAAAATACGAGTCTTAATTGAATCTTCACGAATCGATTCTCAAATTATTCATGAACTGTTTGGTTCGTGAACAGCCAGCCCTAGGTGTTTCTAATGGGTTTTAAAACGATTCTTTAATAATTATTAAAAAATAGCAATGTTATAAACATATCTTTGTTTAGGGTCTTAATGTGCTCAAATTATAATGTTGTCTTCTTCAAAGTTGTATAGAATAAAGCTCTTTATAACTTTCATGTTAGTCACTTTTACTAAATCAATATTCATCTAATTAATAATTAGCCTTGAAAAGTGTTCATCAATATAAGCTATACAGTTTATTTAGAGATGGCTAAGGGTTGCTCGAATCTTGAAGTAAATCAAATAATTTGCATGTCGTCTGACCAGAGATTTTGTTGTCTACAAGGATAGTAGATTCAAAGTTCTAGATCTCCTGTTGTTGCTCTTGCTTGTGTCTATTAGGCTACACCACCTACTCTGTCACCCAGTATAGTTCTTCTAGCTCTTAAGGGGGAAACAACGAAGGATTTGTCAAATTTAATTAAAAGAGTCATTTCATCCCTCACCCGCCCAGTTTAACGCTTGGGGCATAGAAAGTTACAAACAAGTGCAAGATAATAACCAATGCATATTAATATACAACTGACAGGGTCCCTATGAAATCTCTAAGTCAAGCTGAAAAGACTAGGGCTTAATACACGTGAGCCCGATCAGACTGATTGCACACATCGAAGTCACAAGTCCCGGAAGCCCCTAAGAAGGAAGTTGGAGCCGCACACACGTGCGTCTGGGCCGCGCAGGTGCGCCAGGCCTGCGTGCAGGCACGTTCGGCCGGCGCGTGTGTGGCCACGCACCGCTTAATATACGCACGCGCGATGCGCGCACGGCACACGTGCGGCCAACCCTGTGCGACCGCACAACAAGTTGTCGCGCCCCACACGGGTGTACCGTGCCCGCGCGTGCGCGCACACTGGTGGACGTCGCCGCCGCCGCTGGTGACCCCCGTCGTCTCTGATTCTCTCCTTGTGCTAAGACTTCGAGAAGCTCAAAGTCACATCAATCGTCTCCGTGAGAGAGCTCCCATCAAGGCTCCGCTTCAACGAGATTGCTTCCACCAACAGCTTTGTGGACCAAGAGAATTTCCAGCCGAAATGCTACCACCATGGTTCTGTGAGTTCAACAACATTCCAAGGACAGAGTGCTTTCATTAAGGCTCCGAGGACTTAGCCGTTTTTCCTCATTTTTTGTACTTGATACTTATAATGGAGTAGCAGTCTGTCGCCCTCCGAGATCAAATCAACTTTTGTATAAATCAGAGAAACTAGTGGATTTTGGCTCGGCACAGCTCCATCCACGTGGTTTTTCACCATTTTCAGGTTTTCCACGTCAAAAATACCGATTGTCATTTGATGTAGTTTATTTTGACTGTTTGCGCGCTCGATCCGATTCCGAGCTAAGACGGTCCAATTTCTCTAGATAGAGGAAAAATCGGGTGACCCGCAACAACAGTAGAGTGAAGAAAAGTAAGCAGTTATAACAATATGAGTAATAAAATATGTAATGATGATGTTATAAGGTTCGATATGCAACTCGATGTGTTTTTCCTCTATGTCGACATAGTGACCACTGACCAATTTTGTGATATTTGTCAGGCCTCCACATCGCGGCCAGACAGTGATAGTGGGCATGTCAATCCTACTTATATGGTGTTGTCATATCTGAGTCTCGACCATAATTATATCTTAGTAAGTACTATGACGAGTACATGCTATTTTGCCGCACAGGCGAATCATAACACATAAGGAGAGGTGTTTTGACCTAGATGATAGGTAGCTAGCCTACGGTCGCCCCTCTTTGAATCAACTTAAGTCTGTCGCCCTACTCACCCATTAGCGTGACCTAGTTAGGGAGATGGCAAATCCACCACTTCAGTGCACCCATCTCATCCATCACATATGCGTGTGCACGATTTTATTTAAAAAGAAAAAGTTGCGCCAAATGTATTCTATATTGAAGTTATTTTAAGCTTTTTCCCTACTTTAGGTCTTATTTAGGGTGACCAAATGACCTCAAATTTGGAAGGGGTGAATACCAAGGCTGTGGTAGATACTTTAGCTTACAACTTTGGTATTCATTGCATTTTGATTAAGGCTTGCAAGTGTTCAAAAACAACTCCAACTAAAGTTATGAAAAAAACATAAATTTGAATCGATATCTTAGAATAATTTATTGCTCTCTTTAGAGTCTAATTTGACCACCTTTGAGGTTTCAAAATAGCTTGGTCCCTTCTACAAAGTTATAGATCTCATGTTTTTTTGTATATCTTTAACCTTTAATAAAAAAATTTTGCTAATTTAGCCTCTAAGATCCTCAATGTTGAACCCGAAAACCTAGGACAATTTAGTTCTTATCTACTGTGAGTAGTTTGTGTAACATCCCGACTTTTATTGAGCCATTGGAACCCTAATGAGCCCAATAAAAGTGACTCGTACTTCTACCTGTGGCCAATACCAAGGTAGGAAGTAACCCTAGAAGGGGATATAGAGCTAGAAAACTACGATTTGAGTTCTGTCAGTTTCTGTGGCCACGTATAATCAATACAAGTATGTTGGAACTCGTTCCGTTAAATTCTAAGGTCATATGATGGATATGGTCGTTCCTCGTAGAACGTCGCAAAAACGAGATTTTTCGATATCGACCTAGAGAACTCTGATCTGAGTTCTATCAGTTCCTATGACTCCGTATAGTCAATACGAACGCATCAGAACTTGTAGCGTCACAATTCGATGTCTAACGATGAATATGAGCATTTTGACCGTTTTAGCTCGTCGCGAAGTACAGATTTTGAATATTTAGCAAATGAACTCTGATTTGACCTCGGTCAGTGACATTGGATTCGTATGGTCAATACGAAGTCAACAGAGTTCATCCCGGTCAATTTCGAGGACGAGTAGTCAAATCGTGGTCAAACCGAGCGTTATCGTGCACCGAAATGCATGCACACACAAATTGTGACACGACACCCCAACTTTGACCAGACTACCGATGGCATGGACCTATTTTGATTTTGACCAGCAAGGGGGATCCACCATAGGGTTAACTTTGGTAAAACCCCCTAAAAAGTGATTTTTGGATTTTCTTGAAAAGGGGGAATACACCCCCTCTCCATGAATACTTAGGGCCCTACTCTCCTCACACCTTGGGCCACCAAAACAAGGAAGCATCATGGGTATTGGGCCTTGGGAAAAGCCCAAAACCCTTCTCTTTTTCTCTTTCCCCAAACCCAAGCCCACCTAAGGCAAGCTCCAAGAAAGGGGCACTTCACAGCCCTTGGCCTTCCAGGAGATGTCGGGGGGGGGGGGAGAACACCTCCCCCTCTTGGTTTAGTCCCACACTAGGGAGAGGAGGGGTGGCCACTCTCCCCCGGCCTATATAAGGCCATGCCCACCCCTACTCTCCTCCTCACAACCCAAACGAGCCCAGAACCCTCTCTGCCGAAGCTCCAGCTCGCCAAAAAACTTCCACCACTTGAGCTCCACCGCCACGTTCAATGGAAAATCAGGTCGGCCCCTCCCAAGTCCCCTTAACATAAGTGGAAAGCTACTCCCTCCTCCTTCCCACTTCCCCAACGAGCTGCATGGGCCTCCCGACAGCCAGAGTGTCACCGACGCCACCCGAGCCAAGCTCCAGGTCGGGTGGTGGCTGCGGGTGGTAAGCCTTGCCCATCATCGGTGGTGGCGCTGGGGAAGTACTATACCATCGAGGATAGCCTTCCCCAGTGGCAAAGGGTGCAGGTGCCGTCGGAAATCGCCGCTCAGGCGGCACCCGGAAAAAAGAGCTAAAGCTTTATTTTCCTTTCTACGACTGTGGCCGATGGCGCCAGGCCGTTGGACCACCATCGGAGAAGAGCCCAACCCTTGGTGCGTCAGCCGAGGGTGGTGTCATGGCTGGGTAGCCACCGAAGAGGTGGGGTTGCGCGACATCGCCTGAAACAGAGTGTCGCGCCACCACCGCTCTCGGATTGATAATTTCTAGTGGTGGCCGGCATCCCTGGGCCACCATACCACCGCCCCGAGGCTCGTCGGCCAATGATGAATTGATTGGGAGAGGTGCCAGGGCCTGACGACCACCAGACAAAAGTGGAAGAATTTGACAAACTTCTGCCATCGGGAGTTAATCACCGCCATCTGATCTCCACCAAGAGATCAGACGACTGTGATCTCCTTAAATCCGACCCTTGCCTCAGCATCAACGCCCCCCACAGCAGCTCCGTGGCCAATCCACTGTGGGGGAAAACCTGCTAATTCACCCTCCCGACTCAATCTTAGTTGCACGATCAGGCTTGATCTGGCTATTTGCAGCACAATATTTAACCTATAATTTGGTATTTTTAAGAGAAATCTAGGATCCTAGGGAAAAAATATTTGACGATGAAAATTATTTCGCTTGATGAGGGCTTCCTCCACAAAAATTTTGAGAATTTTTGGAGTAGATTTGATATTTATAAAAACCAAAATAATATTTATTTCGCCCAATTAAAGGACCAAAATTTCTCGGAAATTTTTGGGAAAATTAACAGTCTCATTTTAGGCCCTCCTAGAGGTTGTATTAAAATTTAAGAAACTCGGAATAAAAATTGAAGTTTTTTCTGATACCTTGGAACTTAAGGCCGCGCTCAAAAATTGATATGCTCAATTTCTTCAAAATTGAAAATCATAGTGCGCGACCACCCTTTTAAATAGGAAATTAAGTTTAATTAATTAATCGACAAGAGTTATCGAGGCAAGATTTCCAGCTTCGAGTGCTTCAAGATTTTGTAAAAATACCGAGCGCCTCGTTTTCAATATAACTCTCGAGCATTTTGGGTGGTCTCAGAGGATAAGAATACAAGCATACAAGTTGTCAAAAAAATATAACACATAGTAAGCCCTCTGATCTGATTAAGTCGTGATTAAAAATACACAACTGAATTGTTATCGGATCTTAATAATGGGTGAAACCCAAAGAAGCCTTCTAAAAACTAAAATAGAACTGAACATGCCTCATGAGAACGGAGATAGAACTGAAGCCTCCCGAATGGAGTGATTAGACAACTAACCATTTTTTATGATTTATTACAGTCTTACACTAGTCCAGTTCCTTTGTTTATTTTCAGTTCAGTAATTTCTTTATAGTACTCTAGTCTCATACTGGTCCTATTTATTTTCTTTCATTTCAGTCCTTTCATTTAAGTACTACTCCAGTCTCGTACTAGTCCATTTCCTTTTAGTACTTACTTTCAGTTCAGTAGCACTCCAGTTTCATACTGGTCCTATTTCATTATAGCATTTCAATTCTGCAGCTTATACTATCTGTAGGCACTATTATCGCATTTTTTTTCTGTAATTTACTATTTTAAGCACGGGTCATGCTCTGATGAGCATTTATCTGATAGGTTGAGCCTTAGTTGGGGATAACAAGAGTTGAGGTACTCCTCCTAGATTAGCATCAAATAAAATCCTCCCATGCTCCTTTTCGAAAGTCGAGCCAAGTGCCGCTTACCCAAACTATTTAAAGCATAGTAGAGCATATTGTTGCAGATCCGGTACGTGCTAGCAAAATTGATTAATATGATTGCTTGTAAATTGCTTGCAGTAAATTGTGGCGAGTTAGTCACTTCTGCAGACCGTTCGTATTGGTGCGAGAAGTTCGACGACTCAAGGATACAAAGAGATAAGTACCACGGATAACCGGTCGTTATGTTTTTCCCCGATAGGTTTCCTCTGCTGGTCGGCCAAAATGTTGAATCGCCAGATGTTACTTACATCCAAGAGTACACAAGGTTGTACGTTGGGGTCTGGGCTGTGCAATACGACCACCCCCAGAAGTGGTAGGACTGGCCACTATCACCGACGACCACATTGGTGAGGCCCGCGAGGCTCGCTACCCTGCTTGAAAAGAAGTGATCCATACTATGTCGACATAGGGTGTGCGCGCGGCTTGAATGCCTGTGATATGAATACAGGTTGTGAATACCTGATATGCTGAGGTGCTAGAGGAGTTTGTTATATCTGATGTATATTATTGCTGCTTGTCCAGTTATACTATGCTATACCTTCTTTTATAGTTGCTCCCAGCATATAGATGAAATGTTGTGCTAACTCTCTTATGCTTCGGTTATCTATTTTTGTTGGGTGCGTGAGCTCGTCCCTAGGATAAGGATCTGGGGAGGAGATTTGTTTCCACTTAGCTCTGTGGCTAATAGTTATTTTAATAACCATTCACAGGAGATGGAGCATCGTAGTGAGCAACTGTCGTAGAGCGATACACTAGCTGATAGGACTACCCGAATAGAGGCACCCCCATCGTTTATAGAGTTTCAAGACGTGAGTACAAGTGAGCTGGATTGAGAGTGTGAGGGTTTGGAGTATATATACTTTTATAGCTTACGGGCCTCATGTACAAACAGTGGCTATGACCTTTTCATTCTCCTTAAGGATATATTGTTATATATATATGCTGTGGCTTCCTGTTAATACTTCCGTAATACTCTGTGATGTGATGTGTACATTGTGATTCAAGCTGAGCAAGGCGGGAAACTAATGCTTAGTAGTAAGAGTCGTTACCCCTTAAGGAGCACTGGGTGGACATCTTGGGCAAGTAAGATCCCCTCCAACCCGACCTAGGCAAAGGTCAGGGGGGTCTTACAAATGGATCAGAGTGATCACGATCCATCCTTATGGAGCAGTCTCAGGATCCCTCTGTCCCTCGCTTAATTCTTTGGTTCGGGACGAACCATGAAGCGGAAGCGTAGTAGACCCTAGTGTAGAGGCTTAAGGATTTTAGACTGCACAATAGTACACCCGCACACCTTTGTTTCTGTTTTGTTAGTCTCTTGTAAATTTCCCCTACTTTTGCAAAATGCTGACACTTGTTTCCTATTACTTCTCCAAATACCGGAGTCCAGTAACGGGAGATCCTCCTCCAGAGGATATGTCCCTGACATGCCACCCCCAGACCCAGTTACCCCTGTAACTGTACCGTTTGCCGAGACCGGCTTGGGGCAAATGTCAACAGTTATCCTGGCAACGTTCCAGCTAGCTTTGGCATAACCACCACAGTAGTTGATGGTACCCACTGACCTACTGATAACTTTCCGGGGGCTGAAGCCTCCCATCTTCAGAGGAACAAAGACTGCCATACAGGTAGAAGAGTGGGTTGACCGTATAGAGGAGCTGTTAGTAGACATGATGTGCCCGACAGTAGCTGCAGTGTCACTAGTTGTGACCATGTTAGAGGGGTATGCTAGATATTGGTAGAGAGTGACCAGTCACTCTACATTTAGAGGACGACCGTTGAGCACTATTATGTGGGGGGAGTTCTCTGAGGCATCACTGGAGCACTTCATCTCGGACGCCGACCGAGCTGTACTACAGGATTGGTTCTTGTACACCCATCAGGGTGACCGGACGGTGCCAGACTATGAGAGAGAGTTCATCCACCTAGCCCGTTTTGCTGGGAATCTTACATCCACTAACAGAGGCAGAGTTGTACGCTTCTACCGAGGCCTGCGAGATGACTTGAGACATGCCTTGATTATAATCTCTCAGTCCACCTTTCACACTATAGTAACTCACACCGCTACATTGGAGTTAGACCAGAGGATGGTGGCCCAACAACGTCGAGGGATGGTCGAGGTCCCTAGAGGTCAAGGATGGGATAAAGGAGCTGCTCCCCGCCAATAGGAGATAAAGCGAAGGTAGGGACAACATAGACAGCCTTATAGGCACCCACCAGCACCCTCAGCACCGTAGCAGGAGCCCATGCCAGCTCCAGTACCACAGTCCACGCCAGTAGCTCGACGAGACATTCCCTTTGTAGGTAACTGCTTTCTGTACCAGCAAGCAGGACACATGAGAGCTTTCTGCTCACAGGCGGTAGGAAGGCCAGGATTAGGAGCAGTTCAAGGAGGATAAGCAGTGCGTGGTTAGGGCCATAAAGGCTGAAGGGGTAGAGCTGGTAGGAGAGGTTAGCAGGCCCCAGCAGCGCCCATGGAAACTTATGCATTGGACCTTCAACATGGATCGACACCTGATGTAGTGATAGGTATATATCTTAGATACTAGGGATACGATAGATGTGGACACTTATGTTATATACTATATACATATGTATGCCTACTATAGCTATGCAGAACGACCACCCCCAGAAGTGGCAGGACTATTCGCTGTCACCGATAACCACATCGGTGAGGCACGCGTGACTGGCTACCCTGTTTAAAAAGAAGCGGTCCATACTATGTCGACATAGGGTGTGTGCGCGGCTTGAATGCTTGTGGTATGAATACAAGTTGTGAATACCTGATATGGTGATGTGCTAGAGGAGTTTGTTATATCTGATGTATATTGTTGCTTCTTTTCCAATTATACTATGCTACACCTTCTTTTATGGTTGCTCCTAGCATATAGATGAAATGTTGTGCTAACTCTCTCATGCTTCGGCTATTTTTTTTATTGGGTGCGTGAGCTTGTCCCTAGGATAAGGTTCCAGGGAGAAGATTTGTTTCCATTTAGCTCTGTGACTAACTGTTGTTTTAATAACCATTCACATGAGATGGAGCATTGTAGTGAGTAGCTGTCGCGGAGCGATACGCCAGCTGATAGGACTACCCGAGCAGAGGCACCCCCATCTTTTATAGAGTTTTAAGATGTAAGTACTGGCGAGCATGATTGAGAGTGTGAGGGTTTGGAATTGTTGGGTACATTGGTTTAAATGTACCTGATTTGAAGAAGCCTCACCCAACTCAATGATATACATCAAAATGTATTTGATGTGTTTTGAGTTTACTTGTGCAGGTTAGGTATTTGCAGGAAAGATGAAAAAGTTTCTAAGTCTATGTGTCGACACCCAGAGGGAAAGTGTCGACACTTAAGAAGACTTGTGTCGACACCCAGGCAAGCAGTGTCGACACTTGGAGTATTTGTGTCGACACCAGGGATGTAGAGTCGACACCCGACATAAAGTGTCGACACAAGGAGCTGTGTCGACACTCAATGAAGAAAAGTCCAGTGAAGCAGTGTCGACACTTAGCAGTTGTGTCGACACCCAGTGAAACTGTGTCTACATCAGAAAGTATCGACACTTGGAGGCTGTGTCGACACTCAGCAAAAGTCAGCAGAGTCTAAGTATAAGTGTCGACACCCAGAGCAATGTGTCGACACACAGCAGAAGAGTCAACACTTGAAGAAAGTGTTGACACAAGAAAGAATGTGTCGACACTCAGCTGAAGACTCCACACTTGAAGAAAGTGTCGACACAAGGAGTTGTGTCGACACTTAGCAAAGTTCAAGAATATTCTAAGTACAAGTGTCGACACAAAGGAGATGTGTCGACACTCAACAAAAGTCTCAACAGAAGAAGAATGTGTCGACACAAGGAGCTGTGTCGACACTCAGCAAGTATCAACACTGAAGACATGTGTCGACACCAAGAAGAAGTGTCGACACTTAACAAGTTCAACACATGAAGATGTGTCAACACAAAGGAGTTGTGTCGACACTTACAAGAATTCAGCAATATACTGAAGTACAAGTACTTGTGTCGACACTCAATATCAGTGTCGACACATGAATAAGAAGCAGTGTCGAGATATAAAATCTACAACACAAGGAGTTGTGTCGACACCTTGTAGGCTAGTGTCGACACTTAGTCAACTTGTGTCGACACTTGGTCTATAAGTGTCGACACTTAAAGACAGACAGTCTCGACACTTTCAGACAGTTACAAATTTTTCAAGAACTGACTGGATGACTTGACAGCTGCCATTCCAGCCGGTCTACTGCACCTGTCAGAGTTGTCAGAAATCAGTTATGAACCGGACCAGCCGGTTACCATGAGGAAGGCCTATAAATAGGCTTATACTGTCTACAGAAATAGATGATTAAATTGATGATCAAGTAATTAAAAAAGAAGAAGATCTAGCTATTCCTTGAAGAATCAAGTGAAGATCTAAGAAGGTGGAGAGAGAGAGCTCCATCCAAGAAGATAGCCGTTGGAATCAGGCTGAGAAGAAGGGTTCAGATTTTGTTCTGAATCTTAAGTAGCAGAGATCAAGGATCAACTACAGAGGAGATCAATCTTATTGTGTTTTACATTCAAGAAGCTTTGAAGAAAGCCAAGTCAGTTTGATCTCAGCTGAGTTCCTCCAAGAACTCATCAAGAAACTCTCAACTCTTCTCTCTTGTCTCTGAGTTGTAGAGTTTACATTTTGGTATTCATATTTTCTTGTAGGATCCTTAGGGATCTGAGTTTGTAAGCCTGTAATTATAAAGGCTGAGTGTAGGGCCTGAGTGCCTGAGTGTAGGAGATTTGAATCTCTGAGTGTAGGCCTGTTGTGGCTGAGTGTAGGCCTTGGTGGCTGAGTGTAGGCTTTGTGAAGAAGCTGAGTTGTAGGGCCTTAGACCTGAGTTGTAGGAACCGGGTTGAGGTTCTGAGTGTAAGATCTGAGGATCTGAGATAGTGGAGGAGTTTGGCCGAATCTAGTACACTGCTAGATAGGCGAAGGGGGAAAGTGGATGTACCCAAATCTTGGGGAACCACTATAAGTTTGTGTGTTCACTGTGTGCTGCATTGATTGCTATGATTGCTGATTGTGTGCTGTGATAAAGTAGTAATAACTCTGTGAAATAATCAGAATTCTGCATAAAAAGTTAAAAAGATTTAAGTCACCTATTCACCCCCCGCCCCCTCTAGGTGATTAGGTACAATATCTTTCAAGTGGTATCAGAGCCAGGTTACTCAAAAAAGGACTTAACTGTCTGAGTAGATCCTGTTGGCAGATTCAGTCTAAGTAAAATTACAGAATCAAGAAAATCAAGAACCATGAGTTCCACTGAGAATCATAAGGAATTGGGATCAATGAAGCTACATATTTGCAGAAAAGAGATCTTTTGCATTTGGAATGAAAGGGTGAGACTATTTATGGAAGCCTCAGACCCTAGAATATATATCACAGTGAAGGAAGGGCCATATGTGCGCATGAAGATTTCAGTCTTAGATGCAAATCAGAGGACACCTAAAGATTTCTCTGAAATGACAAAGGATGAGATAGTTCTAGCCACAATGGACAAGAGGGCTCAGAATATTATAGTAAGTGCTATAGATGATGCTACCTTTCAGAATCTAATACACTGTAAGACATCTAAGGAGATGTGGGATACCTTGATAGTGTATATGAAGGGTTCTGAAGAAGTGAGGCAAGACAAAAAATCTTTGCTCAACCAAGAATATGAAAGTTTTAGACAAGGTAGATCTGATAGCATAACTGAATGCTATAAGAAGTTCTATAGGATTGTGAATGAGCTAATGTCCTATGGAAGAGAGTTCAGTAACTATGAGCTCAATGATAAGTTCTTAAGGTCCCTTACAAAAGATTGGGACACCAAGATCTGTGTTATTAGGGAAATGACAAAGTTAGCAGAAATTCCTCTACCAACACTGTTTGGAAAACTGCTGTCCTATGAAATGCAGTTAATGGTGAGGAAAGAAGAGGAGAAATCTACAAGAAGTGAACATAAAGAAAGGACAATGACATTTAAAACAGAAGCCCCCAGAAAGTACAGAAGTAAGTCACCAACTCCACCACCAAAAGTATCTGAAACTGAGTCAGATGAGTCAGCAAGCAGAAAGTCTGAAAGCAGTGAAAGTGATGAGGACTTTGCTGCCTTCACAAGACACTTTCAGAAGTTCTTAAAGAAGAAACAGTGGAGGACAAGACCATCTACTTCACAGGGTAAAGAAGACTATTATCAGAATAAAAAGTCTTCAAAGAAAGACAGGAAAAAGACCAAGTCGAGCAAAGCAACTCTTTCAAAAATTGTATGCTATTGCTGTAATAGACAAGGATATGTTGTGGCAGACTGTCCAGAGAAAAGGAAGGAGTCTAATGATAAGAAAAAGACTCCATTCAAGGGAAAGAAGGAAAAGTCTTTTGTTGCCAAAAAGGATAAGAGCCTGTAAGACATTTCTTCATCAGAAACTGAGTCAGATGCTGAAGCATATATAAGACTGTTTGCTGAGGAAGAAGAAGAAGAGTTCATCCAGATCATGAACTCAATATATGAATAAGAGGGCAGTCAGTGCCAAGGACTGGTGGCATTGACAGAAAGTGACAAAATCCAGGAGCAGCCTGGACCTAGTAAGGTACACAATTGTTCTTTCAGTTCAATTTCTTGTGCTAGTTCAGAATCAGATTCATCATCATCAAATGATGAGAGTGCATATCAACTCTCACGTTAGTCTACCTATGATCCAGAATCAGATGCACTCTCATCATCAAATGATGAGAGTGCATCTGAGTCTGAAGAGGATATTCATCAATTGATTGATGAATATAAAGTTCTGTTGCAAGCATTTAAGAAATACAAATCCTTGGCCAAGAGTCAAGCCAAGGAGATTGCAAGTCTCAAAGTGGCTGCAACTGATTATGAGAAGTTGTTTGATCAAAAACTTAATGAGATAGCCAGACTGAAGCACATAACTGTGATTCAGATGGGGACTATATCATTTAAGAATGATCAAATCAAAAGTCTGGAGATTAGTCTTCAGAAGGAGAGAGATTTGGTTGCTATGTTTTCTAAACCAAAGTCAGTTCTACCCTTAATTGATGAATTTGTTCATCAAAAAGGTAAAGCTGGACTGGGGTTTACTAAACTAGCTAGGACTGTTCAGTCCAAGTCTAAGTCCAAGGGCAAAGACCCATCTCTCAACAAGCAAGCTGTAAACAAAACAGCTAAGGATGTACCTAAACAAAGGTACAATAGATTTGAGTGTTGGTGCTGTGGCAAGGTAGGCCATTTTGCCATGGACTGTTGGCACAATACTAGTGCCAAAGTGAGTAGCAAACTGCCTGTTGGAAAACCTGCAGGTAGCTTTGTTAGGAAGCAAACTAACTAGTACCAAGGACCCAAGAATTATTTGGGTTCTAAGGTTCACTAATCTGTTTTGCAGGTGAGTCCAAGTGGCCATGCCCCAATATGGTACTTGGACAGTGGATGTTCCAGACACATGACTGGAACAAGGGGATTGCTAAAGGACTACACACCTATAAAGGATGGTCCAAAAGTCACCTTTGGTGGTTCTGAAAAAGGGATCATCAAGGGTTTTGGTAACATTTCTAGCTCCCATATAACTATTACTCAAGTGGCTTATGTCAAAGGTTTGAAACATAACCTTATTAGTATAAGTCAATTGAGTGATGTAGGATATGACATCTCATTTGTCAAAGATGGTTGTCATATCAGGAGGTCAAATGATCAAGAGATCATTTTGACTGGTTATAGAAAAAGGAATGTCTACTGCCTAGACATTATGGTTGAGAACAATGGTTCTCCAGTGTGTCTTGTAGCTGATGAGACAGTCTCTCATTGTGTCAAATGACACAAGAGGCTAGCCCATCTAAATTATAAGACAATTGGCCAACTCTTTAGTAAAGAGTTAGTGAGGAATGGTCCTCAAGTTAAGTGTATTAAAGATGGTATTTGCTCAGCTTGTCAAAAGGGCAAGCAGACTAGATCCACCTTTAGTAGCATTGAAAACAAAGATGCTGTGAGGTGTTTATACCTCTTGCATATGGATCTCTTTGGTCCAATGCCAGTTCACAGCCTAGTTAGGAAGATCTATACCTTTGTAGTTGTAGATGACTACTCAAGGTTTTCCTGGGTGTTCTTCCTTAGACAGAAATCTGAAACACCTAGTGTCATCTATAGCTTTGTCAAACAAATTCAGAATGAACTAGATAGTACAGTGGTCAAAATAAGAAGTGACCATGGTACTGAATTTCAGTCTGATAGTATGGCAAAACTATGTGAAGAATTTGGGATATTTCAAGAGTTTTCTTCACCAAGAACACCTCAGCAAAATGACATTGCTGAGAGGAAGAATAGAACCTTGATTGAGGCTGGTAGGACCCTATTAAGTGATACATCACTACCAGAATATTTCTGGGCTGAAGCAGTGAATACTGCATGCCATGTAATTAATAGGGCTACCATTACTAAAAGCCACAACAAGACCCCCTATGAGGTTGTGAAAGGAAGAAAACCAAACATATCCTACTTCAGGATCTTTGGTTATAAGTGCTTTATACTTAACAATGGAAAGTCTTACTTGACTAAGTTTGCTGCCAAGTCCCAAGAAGGAATTTTTGTTGGGTACAGCAACAATAGTAAGGCTTATAGAGTCTACAATTTGTCTACTCAAGTTGTAGAAGAGTCTGTACATGTAGTATTTGACGAAACTAGACTTATTAACAATGAGTTGTCTAGTAGTATATGCAGCTCCACAGGTGTAACAAAGAAGATGGACAAGCTCACTATAGAATAAGAACCTATTGCAAGACATCAAGTAGAAGATAGTGGCTGCTGTCTAGGGGGAGTACTACATGTACCTAATACAGATGAAGTTCAAGGAGTACAACAAGATGAAGAAACTGAAGAAGTTCAACCTGAAGTCAGGATGCCTCCAGCCAATAGGCATATTGGAGATCATCCAGCAGAACAAATCATTGGTGATCCAAGATAAGGGGTACAAACAAGGTGCAGAAATCTGAGTGCAGCACTCTACTCCAGTTTTCTATCCCAAGTTGAACCAAAGAAGTTTGAAGAAGCCATCCTAGACCCTCATTGGATTGAGGCAATGCAAGAAGAGCTGAATCAGTTCAAGAGGTGCAAAGTCTGGGAACTTGTTCCTAAACCTAAATACCACAACATAATTGGGACCAAGTGGATCTTTAGGAACAAGATGGATGAACATGGAGTCATCATTAAGAACAAAGCAATATTGGTTGCTAAAGGATATAGGCAGGAAGAAGGTATTGACTTGGATCAAACCTTTGCTCCAGTAGCCAGACTGGAAGCCATAAGTATGTTCCTGGCCTATGCAACCTTTCAAGGATTTAAAGTTTACCAAATGGATGTAAAGTCAGCCTTTCTGAATGGTAATCTAAAAGAGGAAGTCTATGTGGAACAGCCATCAGGTTTTATTGATTCAACTCAACCTAATCATGTCTATAGACTTAGGAAAGCTTTATATGGGTTAAAATAAGCCCCTAGGGCTTGGTATGAAACCTTGTCTAGTTTCCTTATTGAGAATAAGTTCACAAGGGGGAAAATAGACAAGACTCTATTCCTTAGGGAATGCAGAGGCAAAGTAATACTAGTCCAAATATATGTAGATGACATCATATTTGGGTCTACTGAAAGTAGTCTTTGCAAAAAGTTTGCAAAACTAATGCAAGGACAATTTGAGATGAGTAGTATGGGGGAGCTTAAGTTCTTCTTGGGTCTCCAAGTTAGACAGACTGAGAATGGTTTATCCATATGCCAGTCTAAGTTCACCCTAGAACTCATAAGGAAGTATGGTATGGATTCATCCAGTACCATGAAGACTTCTATGGGGTCAAGTATGTCTCTTAGCAAAGATGATGCAGGGAAACCTATAGATGAGACTTTGTATAGAGGGATAGTTGGCTCCCTACTCTATTTGACTGCAAGTAGACCAGATATCATGTATGCTACATGTGTCTGTGCAAGGTACCAAGCATGCCCTAAAGAGTCTCATTTGACAGCAGTCAAAAGGATACTGAGATATCTAAAGGTCACTCCTTATCTAGGCCTCTGGTACCCTAGGAATGGAGATTTTGAACTAACAGGTTATTCAGATGCAAACTTTGCAGGATGTAAAGAAGACAGAAAAAGCACAACTGGAACCTGTCAATTCCTAGTTAGAAGACTGATTTCATGGAGTAGCAAGAAGCAAATAAGTGTGGCTATCTCCACTGCAGAATCAGAATATGTGGCTGCAGGAAGTTGCTGTGCTCAACTTCTATGGATACAACATCAGCTTGAGGACTATGGAATTCAGGTAAGTAGAACTCCACTATTTTGTGATTCTACTAGTGTTATATCAATTGCAAACAATCCTGTTTCCCATAGTAGAACTAAACATATTGAAATAAAATATCATTTTCTTAGAGAACATGTAGAAAAAGAAGATATTTTACTGGAATATGTTAGAACAGATAATCAACTAGCTGATATGTATACTAAGCCCTTAGAAGAAACTAAGTTCAATAGGTTTAAAATTGAACTAGTTATGATAAACTTAGAATAAGTTTATAGAAATGGCTAAGTAAAATGATGTCGACACACAGAGATATCTATGTCGACACATAAAAGTGGTGTCAACACTTCAGGGAAAAGGTATCGACACATCTAGGAAGTTGGTGTCGACACTTCAGAAAATTAGTGTCGACACATAATAAGTAGGTGTCGACACATCCAAGGTGGTGTCGACACTTAGAGTTTACTCAGAATTATCTAAGTAAAGTCTCGACTAAATGTCGAGTAATGTGGTGTCGACACATAAACAAGTGTCGACACATATATATGTTGACTAAACTTGTGTCGACACATAGGTGTCAAGACATTTTAAGTCTGTGTCGACACATATCAACAGTGTCGACACAATTTAAGTTAGTTAACCCGCCTTTTCATCTTCAAAACTAGAAAGGTATAAATAGAATTTCTCCATTGTCTGTCGACACGCCCACTAAAGTTTCGAGACCAAACTTGTGTGTCGACACCTCTCTTCTCTCCAGTCAAATTCTTCAAACCCTAATGGCGCCAAAGCTCGAGGAGAACGTCAATGAAGGCTACGAACAGGTGCGACAAGCGTTTGACGAAGCAGAACAGGAAATCAAGGATGTAGTAACCCTAGTTGCAGACTCAGGGTTAGAATTTCTTGTCTCTGAGCAGACTAAGATCTGGAAGAAAGAAGTCTTAGAATTCCTGAATGGAGCTAAAGTAGACGAATCTGGATTCAAGATCAAGTCCAGGGTCCATGGAGAAAAAGTAATGGTCTCTCCAAAAAGTTTGAGAAAAGTTCTAAACCTGCCAAGGACAAAAGAAGAGGATGAAGTAACTGCTTCTAAGACCAGAGAAGCATTGACATGGTGTGGTCTAGATTCCAAACTAAAAATTGGATCTGTATTCAATAGGAAGGGGATGAACAGCCAGGGTAAATTTCTATCAGAAATTGTTGGCAAAGTGATCTTAAGTAAGCCTGGAGGGCATGACAGGGTATCTGCCCATATGTTCAATCTCATGACCAGGATAATCTTCAGCCTAAAAACTGATTGGTCTGTAGTAGTCTTTGAAAAGATCAAGGAGAGTCTGAAGAAACCCAATTTGGGTAGAATAATAAGTTTATACCTAGCTGGTAGTATACCCGAAGTTATGGGTCAAGCTGCTGGAACTAAGATCAATCATATGAGAAAAATGGACATGAGAATATTCTCTAGATGGGACAGGGTTTTGTCTAAGGAGATGCCAACCCCTGAGAAAATAACTCCTAAGAAAGTAACACCCCAAAAGAAGAGGAAGAAAACTGCCCCAGTGGCTCAGGTTTCATCTAGCAGCTCTGGTAGTGAAGAGCAAGTTGTCTTTACTCCAGAAGAGGATGTAGAGGAAAATGCTGGGAAGTCTCTAGCTCAACAAGATGTTGTAGTGAGGCAGGGGGAGCTACCACCAGCTAGCCCCATTCACCAGGATCAAGTCCAGGGGGAGCCACTAGTGGTGGAAGAGCCAACTACACTAGAAAGTGAACAAGTAACACACATCATCCTTGAGGTAATCACTGAGCTTAATGCTTTAGATTTCCTTATAGAGGATAATGTTTTGTCTGATTCCTTAAATAATATTAATCAGCAAACTCAGATTGATAGCCAACTCCCAGATGTTGTCATGGAGGACACATCTGTTACAGCTCAAATTATATCTGATCCAGTGGTAAATGAGCCAAGAGTTTCTCCAGCCCATTCTCCACAAGAATATACAATGGAAGATCTTTTCCTAAATCTGGATCAAACAGTTTTTGACAAGGAATGTGTTGCTGCTGAGGGGGAGAATGCTCCAGTTGAGAGGGAGCAAGTAGTAATTGTTGAAGAACCTGCAAGGCAAGAACTTGAGAAGCCCAAGGAAGTTGAGGAGCTACCAAGGGAGAGGGTAGATATTGCAAGTTCATCAGCTTCTGAAGATGAGGAGGCAAGCAAGAGCTAAGAAAAAGAAATTTCAAGTATTTAAAAGAAGAAGCCAAACTTATAAGAAGGCATTGCAAACCATAGCACCACAGCCTGCACTACAGCCAACTCCAACTGTGGATTACAGTGCTCTTATGGTTGCTATGCAGATAAAGCTTGATGAGCATAGGCAAGCCATTGAGAAGTATGTGGATGAAGGGCAAAAATCTTTACAGTTTGATTTGGCCCAGGATATTAAGTCTATAAGATTTGAAATGAATCTTAATAAGAAGGAGATGACTGACTGCTTCCACAAGGGAGGTGTTGGGTACATTGGTCAAATGTACCTGATTTGAAGAAGCCTCACCTAACTCAATGATATGCATCATAGTGTATTTGATGTTTGTTTGAGTTACTTGTGCAGGTTAGGAATACACTGGACTGAAGCTAAAAATTCTAAGTCCATGTGTCGACACCCAGAGGGAAAGTGTCGACACTTGAGAAAGCTTGTGTCGACACCCAGACAAGCAGTGTCGACACTTGGAGTCATTGTGTCAACACCTGGGAAGAAGAGTCGACACCAGTCAGAAAGTGTCGACACTTGGAGCTGTGTCGACACTCAGTGTAGAAGAATGCAGAAAAGCTGTGTCGACACTTAGCAGAAGTGTTGACACCTAGAAGAGCTGAGTCAACACCAGAAAGTGTCGACACTTGAAGTAAGTGTCGACACTCAGCAAAAGTCTGCAGAATCTAAGTACAAGTGTCGACACTCAACACAATGTGTCGACACTATGCAGAAGAGTCAGCACTTAAAGTAAGTGTCGACACCCAGCACAATGTGTCGACACTTAGCTAAAGACTCAGTATTTGAAGTAAGTGTCGACACTCAGCACAATGTGTCGACACACAACCAGAGGAGTCAACACTTGAAGAAAGTGTCGACACTCAGCACAATGTGTCGACACTTAGTTGAAGACTCTACACTTGAAGAAAGTGTCGACACAAGGAGCTGTGTCGACACTTAGCAAAGATCAGAAAAGTTACAAAATATTCTAAGTACAAGTGTCGACACTAAAGGAATGTGTCGACACTCAGCTGAAGAAACAAAAGTGAAGACTTGTGTCGACACCAAGAAGCAGTGTCGACACTTGACAGTTTCAACACATAAAGATGTGTCGACACAAAGGAGTTGTGTCGACACTTAGAAGAATACAGTTAAAGAATGAAGTACAAGTACTTGTGTCGACACTCAATTTCAGTGTCGACACATGCAGAAGAATCTGTGTCGAGACATACAAGGAATTGTGTCGACACCTTGTAGACTTGTGTCGACACTTACACAACATGTGTCGACACTTGGCCTATAAGTGTCGACACTTAAGAACAGAAAGTCTCGACACTATCTGACAGTTAGAGAAATTTCAAGAAGTGACTGGTTGACATGACAGCTGCCGACCCAGCCGGTCTACATCAACTGTCAGAGATATCAGAAGTCTGTTATGAACCGGACCAGCCGGTTACCATGAAGGAAGCCTATAAATAGGCATCCATAGTTTACAGAAACTGTTGTTGAAAAGATTGTAGAGATAATATAGAAGTGGTTGAAAAAGTTTTTACAGAGAGAGTTCAGATCTTTGTAAAAGTGGTATATTGAGTATCAACACAAGAAGATCTTGCTGTGCATCAGCAGATCTAAGAAGTTGGAGAGAGAGAGCTCCAACCAAGTATTCAGTCTTTGGAACTAAGGCTGAGAAGAAGAATTCAGAGTCATCTGGATTTCAAGAAGCAGAGGTCAAGGAACAACTGCAGAAGATTCAGACTAATTCAGTTCTAATCAAGAAGCTTTGAAGGAAGCTAAGTCAGTTTGGATCTAACTGAGTTCTTCCAAGAACTCTTCAAGAATCTCTCAACTCCTCTCCTATTTTCTGAGTTGTAGAGTTAACTATTGTACTTTCTATTTTAACTTGTAGGATCCATTGGATCTGAGAGAATTGTAAGCCTATTTTATAAAGGCTGAGGGTAGGGCTTGGTTGCCTGAGTGTAGGAGTTGAAGAACTCTGAGTGTAGGCCTTAATTGGCTGAGTGTAGGCCTGGGTGGCTGAGTGTAGGCCTTTTGGCTGAGTGTAAGGCTTTGGGCCTGAGGTAGGAACCTAGTTTGGTTCTGAGTTAGTGGAGAAGTTTGGCCGAATCTAGTACACTGCTAGATAGGCGAAGGGGGAAAGTGGATGTACCCAAAGATTGGGGAACCACTATAAATTAGTGTGTCTGCTGTGGTGTGCTGTGCTGTGCTGTGGATTAATTGTTTGATTTCTGTAATTGCTGTTAGCTGTAGTAATCTGTGAAATAATTGTTGTGCTGCCAACAAAGTTTCAAAAAGGTTTAGGTCACCTATTCACCCCCCCTCTAGGTGTTTAGGTACCATATCTTTCAAGTGGTATCAAAGCGAGGTTCCTCAAAAAGGACTAACTGTCTGAGGAGATCCAGTTTGGCAGATTCAGTATAAGTCAGGAAACAGTTTCAAGAAAATCAAGAAACATGGGGTCTTCAGAGAATCACAAGGAATTGGGTTCAATGAAACTGCCCATTTGCAGAAAGGAGATTTTTGGAATCTGGAAAGAAAGGGTAAGGCTGTTCATGGAGGCCTCTGACCCTAGGATCTACATCACAGTCAAGGAAGGGCCTTATGTGCCCATGAAGATTTCAGTCTTGGATGCTACACAGAGAACTCCAAAGGATTTTTCTGAGATGACCAAGGATGAGATTGTCCTAGCTACAATGGACAAAAGGGCACAGAACATCATAGTTAGTGCAATTGATGATGCCACCTTCCAGAACCTTATTCACTGTAAAACAGCAAAAGAAATGTGGGATACCCTCATTGTCTACATGGAAGGTTCTGAAGAAGTAAGACAAGATAGGAAATCCTTGCTTAATCAAGAATATGAGAGCTTTAGGCAAGGAAGAGGAGATAGCATCACTGAATGCTACAAAAAGTTCTACAGAATTGTTAATGAACTCATGTCCTATGGAAGGGAGTTCACAAACTATGAATTGAATGATAAGTTCTTGAGGTCCCTAACCAAAGATTGGGACACTAAGATCTGTGCCATCAGAGAAATGGCAAAGTTGGGAGAAATTCCTCCTCCCACACTGTTTGGCAAGTTGTTATCTTATGAGATGCAATTGTCAGTAAGAAAAGAGGAGGAAAAGTCAACAAGGACTGAACACAGGGAAAGGACTGTTGCCTTTAAGTCAGAAGTACCTAGAAAGAACAGGACTAAGTCATCAACTCCTCCTCCAGAGGTAGTTGAATCAGATTCTGATGAGTCTGTTAGCACTAAATCTACAAGCAGTGAAAGTGATGAAGACTTTGCTGCATTTACCAGACATTTTCAGAAATTCCTGAAGAAGAAACAGTGGAAGTCCAGACCTTCTTTTTCCAAAGGGAAAGAAGTTCAGTATCAGGAGAAGAAGCCTTCAAAGAAGGACAAGCAAAGGACAAAGACTAGCAAGGCAACTGGGTCTAAGATTGTGTGTTACTGCTGCAATAGACAGGGTCATGTAATTGCAGATTGTCCTGAAAGAAGGAAAGAATCCAGTGACAAAAAGAAGACTCACTTCAAAGGAAAGAAGGAGAAGTCCTTTGTTGCAAAGAATGAGAAGACTCTTTCAGATATTTCTTCTTCAGACACTGAGACAGATGCTGAAGCCTATATAGGGCTATTTGCTGAAGAAGAAGAGTTTATGCAGATCATGGAATCAATCTATGAACAAGAAGAGGTTCAGTGCCAAGGACTAATGGCATTGACTGAAAGTACCAAAATCCTGGAGCAGCCAGGACCTAGTCAGGTACAAAGTCCAACTCCAAGTTCAGATTCCAGTTCTAGTTCAGAGTCAGAATCATCTTCATCAAGTGATGGAAGTGATTCTGAATCTGAGGGAGATATTCATCAGCTCTTAGATGAATACCAAGTACTGTTGCAAGCCTATAAGAAAAGCAAGATCTAGCCAAAAGTCAGGCAAAGGAGATTGCTGATCTCAAGGCAGCTGCAACAGATTTTGAGAAGGAGTATGATCAAAAACTGAATGAAGTAGCCAGGCTGAAACACATTACTGTGATTCAGATGGGTACTATTACATTTAAAAATGATCAAATTAAGTTGCTGGAGATCAATCTCCAGAAGGAAAAAGAGCTAGTTGCTAGGTTTTCAAAACCTAAATCAGTGCTACCCTTGATTGATGAATTTGTTCATCATAAAGGAAAGGCTGGATTGGGTTTTGTTAAGCCTGTGAGGACTGTTCAGGATCAGTCCAAGTCCAAGGGCAAAGCCCCAACATTCAACAAGGCTGCTGTGGTCAAGACAGCAAAGGTTGTACCTAAGCAAAGGTACAACAAGTTTGAATGCTGGTGTTGTGGCAAGGTTGGCCACTTTGCCTTGGATTGTTGGCACAATGCCAGTGCCAAGTTGAGTAGCAAGTTACCTGTTGGAAAGCCAGCAGGTAGCTATGTCAAATTGCAAACTAACAATCACCAAGGACCCAAGTTTACTTTGGGTTCTAAGGTTCATTAATTTGTTTTGCAGGTGAATCCAAGTGGCCATACCCCTACATGGTACTTGGATAGTGGTTGTTCCAGACACATGACTGGAACTAGGGGACTACTGAAGGACTACATCCCAATCAAAAATGGTCCAAAGGTGACCTTTGGTGGTTCTGAAAAAGGAATCATCAAAGGGTTTGGTAACATTTCTTCTAACCTTGTTACCATTACTCAAGTGGCTTATGTTAAAGGTTTGAAACACAACCTCATTAGTATAAGTCAATTAAGTGATGTAGGGTATGACATCTCATTTGTTAAAAATGGTTGTCATATCAAGAGGTCAAGTGATCAAGAGATCATTTTGACTGGATATAGAAAGAGAAATGTCTACTGCTTAGACATTATGGTTGAGAACAATTGTTCTCCAGTCTGTCTTGTAGCTGATGAGACAGTCTCTCAATGTGTCAAATGGCACAAGAGGCTTGCTCATCTTAATTACAAGACTATTGGCAAACTCTTTAGTAAAGAGTTAGTGAGGAATGGTCCTCAAGTTAAGTGTGTCAAAGATGGCATTTGCTCAGCTTGTCAAAAGGGCAAGCAGACTAAATCCACCTTTAGAAGCTTAGACAACAAAGATGCTGTGAGGTGTTTATACCTCTTGCATATGGATCTATTTGGTCCAATGCCAGTTCACAGCTTAGGTAGGAAGGTCTACACCTTTGTAGTTGTTGATGACTACTCAAGGTTTTCCTGGGTGTTCTTCTTAAAGCAGAAATCTGAAACACCTAGTGTCTTCTATAGTTTTGTTAAGCAAATTCAGAATGAATTGAACTGTACAGTGGTCAAAATTAGAAGTGACCATGGTACTGAGTTTCAGTCTGAAAGCATGACAAAGCTGTGTGAAGACTATGGGATATTTCAAGAATTCTCTTCACCTAGAACACCTCAGCAAAATGGCATTGCTGAAAGGAAAAATAGGACCTTGATAGAGGCTGGTAGAACCCTATTAAGTGATTCATCACTGCCAGAATATTTCTGGGCTGAAGCAGTTAACACTGCATGCCATGTGATAAATAGGGCTACCATCACTAAAAGGTTAAACAAGACCCCCTATGAAGTAGTGAAAGGCAGGAAACCAAATCTGTCCTATTTTAGGATCTTTGGTTGTAAATGCTTCATACTTAACAATGGGAAGTCTTACTTAACTAAGTTTGCTGCCAAGTCCCAAGAGGGAGTGTTTGTTGGGTACAGCAATAATAGTAAGGCTTATAGAGTCTACAACTTGACCACACAAGTTGTAGAGGAGTCTGTGCATGTAGTTTTTGATGAAACACAACTAATTAACAATGAGTTGTCTAGTAGTGTGTGCAGCCCTACAGGTCTTACTAAGAAGATGGACAAGCTAACCATAGAAGATGTACCTGCTGCAAGACAGCAAGTAGAAGAAGATGGCTTATGTCCAGGGGGAGAACTACATGTACAAGGAGCTGTTGAAGTACAAGGAACTCAGCTTGATGAAGATGCTGAAGAAGTTCAACCAGAAGTAAGGATGCCTCCAGCCAACAGGCATCTAAGAGATCATCCAGTAGAGCTGATCATTGGAGATCCAAGACAAGGTGTTCAGACAAGGAGCAGAAATCAGAATGCTGTAGTATATTCAAGTTTTCTGTCTCAAATAGAACCAAAGAAATTTGAAGAAGCTATACAAGATCCACAGTGGACTGAAGCAATGCAAGAGGAGCTTAATCAGTTCAAAAGATGCAAGGTGTGGGATCTGGTTCCTAAGCCTAAAGATCACAATGTGATAGGAACAAAGTGGATCTACAGGAACAAGTTAGATGAACAAGGTGTCATCATTAAGAATAAGGCAAGACTGGTTGCAAAAGGATATAGGCAAGAAGAAGGTATTGATTTTGATCAAACCTTTGCTCCAGTAGCCAGACTGGAAGCCATAAGGATGTTCTTGGCCTATGCAACCTACCAAGGATTCAAAGTATACCAAATGGATGTGAAGTCAGCATTCCTTAATGGTAATTTAAAAGAAGAAGTATATGTGGAGCAGCCTTCAGGTTTTGTTGATCCTACTCTTCCACATTATGTCTATAGACTTAGGAAAGCATTGTATGGGTTAAAGCAAGCTCCTAGAGCTTGGTATGAAACCCTATCTAGTTTCCTCATTGAGAACAAGTTCACAAGGGGGAAAATAGATAAGACTCTATTCCTTAGGGAATCTAGAGGCAAAGTAATACTTGTCCAAATATATGTAGATGACATTATATTTGGGTCTACTGAAAGTAGCCTTTGCAAAAAGTTTGCAAAGCTTATGCAAAGTCAATTTGAGATGAGTAGTATGGGAGAGCTGAAGTTTTTCTTGGGTCTCCAAGTTAAACAGACTGAAAGTGGTCTATCCATATGTCAGTCTAAGTTCACCCTAGAACTCATAAGGAAATATGGTATGGATTCCTCCAGTACCATGAAGACTCCTATGGGGTCAAGTATGTCTCTAAGCAAGGATGATGCAGGGAAACCTGTAGATGAAACCTTGTATAGAGGGATAGTTGGCTCCCTACTATACTTGACTGCAAGTAGGCCTGACATTATGTATGCTACATGTGTTTGTGCCAGGTATCAAGCCTGCCCCAAAGAATCTCACTTGACTGCAGTCAAGAGAATCTTGAGATATCTAAAGGGCACACCCTATCTAGGCCTCTGGTACCCTAGGAATGGAGATTTTGATCTAACAGGCTATTCAGATGCAGACTTTGCAGGATGCAAAGAAGATAGAAAGAGCACAACTGGATCCTGTCAATTCCTAGGTGGAAGACTCATTTCATGGAGTAGTAAGAAGCAAACCAGTGTGGCCATCTCCACAGCTGAGTCAGAATATGTAGCTGCAGGAAGTTGCTGTGCTCAACTTCTGTGGATTCAACATCAGCTAGAAGACTATGGATGTCAGGTAAGTAGAACTCCACTTTATTGTGATTCTACTAGTGCTATTTCAATAGCTAACAACCCTGTATCACATAGTAGAACTAAACATATTGAGATTAAATATCACTTTCTTAGGGAGCATGTAGAAAGAAATGATATTGCACTTGAATATGTTAGAACTGATAATCAGATAGCTGATATGTTCACTAAGCCCTTAGATGAAGCTAAGTTTAATAGGTTCAAAATTGAACTAGGTATGATAAACTTAGATTAAGTATACAGAACAAAAATTGGCTAAGTAAAAAGGTGTCGACACATAGACAAGTCTATGTCGACACATCTAGGAAGTTAGTGGCGACACTTCAGAATGTTAGTGTCGACACATGTCGAGTAGGTGTCGACACATCCAATAAAGTGTCGACACTTAAGTTTTACTCAGAATTTTTCTAAGTAAAGTCTCGACTACATGTCGAGTATAGTGGTGTCGACACTTAACCAAGTGTCGACACATAAAATCTGTTGACTAAACTTGTTTCGACACATGTGTGTCGAGACATTATAAGTCAGTGTCGACACTTATTGACAGTGTCGACACATCTTTAGAAATTCATCCCGCCTGTTCGTCTTCAAACAAGAAAGGTATAAATAGGGTTCTGTTTGTGTTTGTCGACACGCTTTCAGAGTTTCGAGACTAAACTCCTGTGTCGACATTTCTCTTCTCTAAAGACTAATTCTCAAACCCTAATGGCTCCCAAGCTGGAAGAGAACGTTAACGAAGGCTATGAGCTCGTGCGAGGCGCATTCGACGACGGTGATCAGGAAATCAAATCAGTGATAACCCTAGTCAGCGATTCAGGACTGGAATACTTGGTTTCAGAACCAACCAAGATATGGAAGAAAGAAGTGATTGAATTTCTTACTGGAGCAACTGTGGACGACTCTGGATACAGAATCAAATCCAGAGTGCATGGAACCAAGGTCAAGGTTTCACCCAAGTCCTTGAGAAAGGTACTTCAGCTACCTAAGATTCAAGAAGAAGAGGAAGTAACTACATCTAAGACCAGAGAAGCACTCACTTGGTGTGGTCTTGATTCTAAGATGAGAATAGGTTCTGTCTTCAACAGAAAAGGCATGAACACTCAAGGCAAATTCCTGTCTGAAGTAGTAGGCAAGGTCATTCTAAGCAAAACTGGAGGGCATGACAGGGTGTCAGCCTCTATGTTCAGTATTATGACCAGAATCATCTTCAACCTCAAAACAGACTGGTCTATGATTGTCTTTGAGAAAGTAAAAGAAAGTCTGAAGAAGCCCAATCTGGGCAGGATACTAAGTCTCTACCTGGCTGGATCAATTCCAGAGGTAATGAGCTCTGCTGCAGGAACAAAAATCAATCACATGAGGAGAATGGACTCAAGGATATTCTCTAGATGGGAAAGGGTGCTGTCCAAGGAATTGACCACCCCAGAAAAGCAAGTTTCAAAGAAAGACTCTCCTCCCAGGAAGAAGAGGAAGACTGCTGCTGTGACTCAGGAGTCCTCCAGCAGCTCAGGCAGTGAAGAACATGTTGTTTTCACTCCTGAAAGTCCAGTAGATGTGGCTGCAGAGAAGTCACCTGCTCCTCAAGAGCCAGCTGAGATTCAGGGGGAGCTGCCTCACTCTAGCCCCATCCCTAGGGATCCAAGCCAGGGGGAGCTTCCAGGTGTAGCAGAACCATCTACACTGGAGAGTGAGCAAGCCACCATCCTCATCCAAGAGGTACTTGTTGACCTTAATACTTTGAATTTTTCTATAATAAATTCTGATTTGTCTGATGACCATCAGCAAACTCAGCAAGCAAACCAAGAACCAGATGTTGTTCTTCCAGACACATCTGTTGTGATACCTGATAAAGTGGTTGAAGAACCAAGTACATCTCCTGCACAGTCACCCCCAGAATATACAATGGAAGATCTATTTCTGAATTTAGATCAAGAAGATTTTGATATGGAAAAGAATGCTGCTGATGAAGAGAAGGATGCTGCTGCTGAGGGGAGAACATGGAAGTTCAGGAAGAGCCTATAAGGCTAGATACTGAGAAGGCACAAGATGTGCAGACTGAAAAACCATCAAGCCCTAAGGATAGGGTGAATATAGCAAGTACATCAGAATCTGAAGATGATGAAGCTGAGCAAGCTAAGAAGAAGAAGTTCTTTGTTTTCAAAAGAAGGAGTCAGAGCTATAAGAAAGCTCTACAAACTGTTGCTCAACACTCCTTAGTTCAACAAGCTCCATCAACTGATTACAGTGCTCTACTGCTTGCCATGCAAATCAAGATGGATGAACAAAGGAAGGCTTTAGAAACTTATGTTGATGAAGGGCACAAGGCACTACAATCTGATCTGGGACAGGAAATCAAGTCAATAAGGTTTGAAATGAACCTTAATAAAAAGGAGATGACTGATTGTTTTACAAAGGGTGCTCATGCAGTGGTCTATCTGGCTAAACATCAAGAAACCATAAAAGAGAAGGTAGAAGATATAGCACTAAAGCAAGGATATGTGTTGGAAAATCAATTGAGGATGAATGATAATTTGACTGCATCTCACAATGCAATAGTCACTGAAATCAAGAATAAGTCTACTGAACCATCAACCTCCTCTGCTGCTGCCAAAGCTGATTTTGATAAACTCTTTCAAGCTGAACTAACTGCTGTCAAGACTGCCATCAAGGATTCCCAGAAGGTCATTTCTGAACAGCTTACCAAGCTTAGACCTTTCTTTAAAGAGGGCATAAGGTATTTGGACAGCCAAATCAGGTTCCAGAAAGATGATGTGAGAGATCATGTGGAACAAGAAGTCATAAAGGGGGAGAGGGTGTTAGTCAAAGCCAGTTCTGACCATGCAAAATGGATATCCAATTCCATCAGGGCTACACTGGGCTATCCTCCCCTGTGTGATGATGACAATGTAGCTGAATCTGGTATTCAAGGAACATATCTTGGAGGTGAGCAACAGGCAGTGGCTGATGTAATCTATCCACCTCCAGATTTTGAAATGGTTCATGCTGATGTAAGCACAATGTATAGTCCAACTGCTGGCAAGCCCAATGTTATTCTGGAAAAGGTTGTTCAACCTATCACAGCTGCTATGCAAGAGGCTTTGGACAAAGAAGAAGAGACTAGGCTATCAAAGAAGAAGTTCAGGGAACTTGCTGAACAAAAACCAGATTTTGAACAGTGGAGCCCTACTTCTAGGAACATCATTCTCACAGCCTGGAAAGCAGCCAAGGACAATGCCCATGAGAGGAACAAGTGGTTCTCAGAGGCTGAATGGAGGAAACATGAGAGTAGGCAGGAAGCCATTGTCCAACATAGAAGGAAGGCTAAGTTAGGAAAGCTACCTCCAACAGCTGTGGAGCCTAGCAAGTACTTTCCTAAGCCCTATCATTATTTTGAAAGGCAAAAGATCAAGGCTGAAGAACAGAAGAAGAAGGACTCCAAAGGGAAGAAGACTGCTGAAGCTGAGCCTGCTGCTGCTGCTGCTGTGAAAGCCAAAGTGCAAGCTGGAAAAGGCATAGTCATTAAAGAACCAGAGCAGAATTAGACTAAGATTAAACTGAAGAATGTTGTAATCTGTTACATCTGAACATTATTTGTAAATCATTGAAAATATATTGCAAACAATGTATGAACAATTTTTGATAAATATATATTTCATGATTGTTCAGTAGAATGTGTCTAATTCTTGTTTGTTCTGTAATGCTGAATGAGTATACATGTGTGCTTTATTACATGTTTAAGTTTAACTCTGTTGACATATATCTGTTTTACATCATTTTATAATTTTTAATTATGAGTGGTGTATATCATTGACTAAGGGTTATGACTTCTCCAAATAGGGGGAGATTGTTGGGTACATTGGTCAAATGTACCTGATTTGAAGAAGCCTCACCTAACTCAATGATATACATCATAGTGTATTTGATGTTTGTTTGAGTTACTTGTGCAGGTTAGGAATACACTGGACTGAAGCTAAAAATTCTAAGTCCATGTGTCGACACCCAGAGGGAAAGTGTCGACACTTGAGAAAGCTTGTGTCGACACCCAGACAAGCAGTGTCGACACTTGGAGTCATTGTGTCGACACCTGGGAAGAAGAGTCGACACCAGTCAGAAAGTGTCGACACTTGGAGCTGTGTCGACACTCAGTGTAGAAGAATGCAGAAAAGCTGTGTCGACACTTAGCAGAAGTGTCGACACCTAGAAGAGCTGAGTCAACACCAGAAAGTGTCGACACTTGAAGTAAGTGTCGACACTCAGCAAAAGTCTGCAGAATCTAAGTACAAGTGTCGACACTCAACACAATGTGTCGACACTATGCAGAAGAGTCAGCACTTAAAGTAAGTGTCGACACCCAGCACAATGTGTCGACACTTAGCTAAAGACTCAGTATTTGAAGTAAGTGTCGACACTCAGCACAATGTGTCGACACACAACCAGAGGAGTCAACACTTGAAGAAAGTGTCGACACTCAGCACAATGTGTCGACACTTAGTTGAAGACTCTACACTTGAAGAAAGTGTCGACACAAGGAGCTGTGTCGACACTTAGCAAAGAACAGAAAAGTTACAAAATATTCTAAGTACAAGTGTCGACACTAAAGGAATGTGTCGACACTCAGCTGAAGAAACAAAAGTGAAGACTTGTGTCGACACCAAGAAGCAGTGTCGACACTTGACAGTTTCAACACATAAAGATGTGTCGACACAAAGGAGTTGTGTCGACACTTAGAAGAATACAGTTAAAGAATGAAGTACAAGTACTTGTGTCGACACTCAATTTCAGTGTCGACACATGCAGAAGAATCTGTGTCGAGACATACAAGGAATTGTGTCGACACCTTGTAGACTTGTGTCGACACTTACACAACATGTGTCGACACTTGGCCTATAAGTGTCGACACTTAAGAACAGAAAGTCTCGACACTATCTGACAGTTAGAGAAATTTCAAGAAGTGACTGGTTGACATGACAGCTGCCGATCCAGCCGGTCTACATCAACTGTCAGAGATATCAGAAGTCTGTTATGAACCGGACCAGCCGGTTACCATGAAGGAAGCCTATAAATAGGCATCCCATAGTTTACAGAAACTGTTGTTGAAAAGATTGTAGAGATAATATAGAAGTGGTTGAAAAAATTTTTACAGAGAGAGTTCAGATCTTTGTAAAAGTGGTATATTGAGTATCAACACAAGAAGATCTTGCTGTGCATCAGCAGATCTAAGAAGTTGGAGAGAGAGAGCTCCAACCAAGTATTCAGTCTTTGGAACTAAGGCTGAGAAGAAGAATTCAGAGTCATCTGGATTTCAAGAAGCAGAGGTCAAGGAACAACTGCAGAAGATTCAGACTAATTCAGTTCTAATCAAGAAGCTTTGAAGGAAGCTAAGTCAGTTTGGATCTAACTGAGTTCTTCCAAGAACTCTTCAAGAATCTCTCAACTCCTCTCCTATTTTCTGAGTTGTAGAGTTAACTATTGTACTTTCTATTTTAACTTGTAGGATCCATTGGATCTGAGAGAATTGTAAGCCTATTTTATAAAGGCTGAGGGTAGGGCTTGGTTGCCTGAGTGTAGGAGTTGAAGAACTCTGAGTGTAGGCCTTAATTGGCTGAGTGTAGGCCTGGGTGGCTGAGTGTAGGCCTTTTGGCTGAGTGTAAGGCTTTGGGCCTGAGGTAGGAACCTAGTTTGGTTCTGAGTTAGTGGAGAAGTTTGGCCGAATCTAGTACACTGCTAGATAGGCGAAGGGGGAAAGTGGATGTACCCAAAGATTGGGGAACCACTATAAATTAGTGTGTCTGCTGTGGTGTGCTGTGCTGTGCTGTGGATTAATTGTTTGATTTCTGTAATTGCTGTTAGCTGTAGTAATCTGTGAAATAATTGTTGTGCTGCCAACAAAGTTCTTCAAAAAGGTTTAGGTCACCTATTCACCCCCCCTCTAGGTGTTTAGGTACCATATCTTTCAGGAGGGAATGCAGTGGTGTACTTGGCTACACATCAAGAGAAGCTAAAAGCTCAAGTGGATGAACTTGAAGTCAAGCAAGGCTATGTACTGGAAAATCAAATTAGAATGAATGATAACTTGACAACATCCCACAATGCAATTGTAACTGAGATAAAGAATATAGCCGCTACACAGTCTGCAGAAAGTGCCACAGCCAAAGAAACTTTTGATAAGCACTTGCAAGAGAGCTTAACTGCTGTTACAACTGCTATACAAGACTCTCAGAAGCTCATCACTGAAAAACTCCAAAGGTTAAAACCTTTCTACAAGGATGGAGTCAACTATCTTAATGCACAAATAAGATTTCAAAAGGATGATCTAAGAGATCACATGGAAAGAGAAGTCATAAAGGGGGAGAAGGTGTTAGTCAAAGCCAGCTCTGATCATGCCAAGTGGATTTCTAATTCTATCAGAGCTACTCTTGGATATCCTCCTTTATGTGATGATGACAATATAGCAGAATCTGACATACATCCTGCATATCTAGGAGGGAGCAACCTGAAGTGGCTCAAGTCATCTACCCTCCTCCAGATTTTGATATGGTTCAAGCTGATATACAATCAATGTATAACCCACCTGGGGGTCAGCAAAATGTCATCATAGAAAAAGTGGTTCAGCCAGTATCTGAGGCTCTGAAAGAAGCCTTTCTGAAAGAACAAGCAGAACAAGAAACCAGATTGTCTAAGAAGAGGTTCAGAGAGCAAGCTGAACAAAGACCAGACTTTGAGCAGTGGAGCCCCACTTCAAGAAACATAATCTTAACTGCATGGAAAGCTGTAAAAGATAATATACAAGACAGAAACAAGTGGTTTTCTGAATTGGAATGGATAAAGCATGAGACAAGGCAAGAAGCCATAGTCCAATATAGAAGAAAGGCCAAGATGGGAAAGCTACCTCCTACTGCCCAGGAGCCTAGCAAGTACTTTCCCAAGCCTTATAATTATTTTGAGAGGCAAAAGATCAAAGCTGAAGAGCTAAAGAAGAAGGAGCAGAAAGGGAAAAAGCCTGCTGAAACTGAAGATGTTGAAGCTTCTGTGCAAGCCAAGATACAGTCTGGAAAAGGGATAGTGATCAAAGATGCTGATCAAAAATAGCATAAAATTTTCTTAAGTTTACTATGTAATCTTTTGTTGTTAAACATTCTGTAAACTTTTGAAAAATGAATATGACAAAGCTGTTAGAACAATGTGCTGTGTGATAAATTTGCTGTGTGATAAATTTATTTCATAATTGTTCTGAGATATTGTCTATGTATACATGTTTGATTGATACATGTTTATGTTTGCCCTGTTATATAATCCTGCTTTACATCATGCTATGATTTTATTCTGTATGGTGTATATCATTGACTAAGTGTTATGACTTCTCCAAATAGGGGGAGATTGTTGGGTACATTGGTTTAAATGTACCTGATTTGAAGAAGCCTCACCCAACTCAATGATATACATCAAAATGTATTTGATGTGTTTTGAGTTTACTTGTGCAGGTTAGGTATTTGCAGGAAAGATGAAAAAGTTTCTAAGTCCATGTGTCGACACCCAGAGGGAAAGTGTCGACACTTAAGAAGACTTGTGTCGACACCCAGACAAGCAGTGTCGACACTTGGAGTATTTGTGTCGACACCAGGGATGCAGAGTCGACACCAGACAGAAAGTGTCGACACAAGGAGCTGTGTCGACACTCAATGAAGAAAAGTCCAGTGAAGTAGTGTCGACACTTAGCAGTTGTGTCGACACCCAGTGAAACTGTGTCTACATCAGAAAGTGTCGACACTTGGAGGCTGTGTCGACACTCAGTAAAAGTCAGCAGAGTCTAAGTATAAGTGTCGACACCCAGAGCAATGTGTCGACACACAGCAGAAGAGTCAACACTTGAAGAAAGTGTCGACACAAGAAAGAATGTGTCGACACTCAGCTGAAGACTCAACACTTGAAGAAAGTGTCGACACTCAGCTGAAGACACAAAGTTCAAGAATATTCTAAGTACAAGTGTCGACACAAAGGAGATGTGTCGACACTCAACAAAAGTCTCAACAGAAGAAGAATGTGTCGACACAAGGAGCTGTGTCGACACTCAGCAAGTATCAACACTGAAGACATGTGTCGACACCAAGAAGAAGTGTCGATACTTAACAAGTTCAACACATGAAGATGTGTCGACATAAAGGAGTTGTGTCGACACTTACAAGAATTCAGCAATATACTGAAGTACAAGTACTTGTGTCGACACTCAATATCAGTGTCGACACATGAAGAAGAAGCAGTGTCGAGATATAAAATCTACAACACAAGGAGTTGTGTCGACACCTTGTAGGCTAGTGTCGACACTTAGTCAACTTGTGTCGACACTTGGTCTATAAGTGTCGACACTTAAAGACAGACAGTCTCGACACTTTCAGACAGTTACAGATTTTTCAAGAACTGTCTGGATGACTTGATAGCTGCCATTCCAGCCGGTCTACTGCACCTGTCAGAGTTGTCAGAAATCAGTTATGAACCGGACCAGCCAGTTACCATGAGGAAGGCCTATAAATAGGCTTATACTGTCTACAGAAATAGATGATTGAATTGATGATCAAGTTATTAAAAAAGAAGAAGATCTAGCTATTCCTTGAAGAATCAAGTGAAGATCTAAGAAGGTGGAGAGAGAGAGCTCCATCCAAGAAGACAGCCGTTGGAATCAGGCTGAGAAGAAGGGTTCAGATTTTGTTCTGAATCTTAAGTAGTAGAGATCAAGGATCAACTGCAGAGGAGATCAATCTTATTGTGTTCTACATTCAAGAAGCTTTGAAGAAAGCCAAGTCAATTTGATCTCAGCTGAGTTCCTCCAAGAACTCATCAAGAAACTCTCAACTCTTCTCTCTTGTCTCTGAGTTGTAGAGTTTACATTTTTGTATTCATATTTTCTTGTAGGATCCTTAGGGATCTGAGTTTGTAAGCCTGTAATTATAAAGGCTGAGTATAGGGCCTGAGTGCCTAAGTGTAGGAGATTTGAATCTCTGAGTGTAGGCCTGTTGTGGCTGAGTGTAGGCCTTGGTGGCTGAGTGTAGGCTTTGTGAAGAAGTTGAGTTGTAGGGCCTTGGGCCTGAGTTGTAGGAACCGGGTTGAGGTTCTGAGTGTAAGATCTGAGGATCTGAGATAGTGGAGGAGTTTGGCCGAATCTAGTACACTGCTAGATAGGCGAAGGGGGAAAGTGGATGTACCCAAATCTTGGGGAACCACTATAAATTTGTGTGTTCACTGTGTGCTGGATTGATTGCTGTGATTGCTGATTGTGTGCTGTGATAAAGTAGTAATAAATCTGTGAAATAATCAGAATTCTGCCTAAAAAGTTAAAAAGATTTAAGTCACCTATTCACCCCCCCTCTAGGTGATTAGGTACAATATCTTTCAGGAATAGATATACTTTTATAGCCTATGGGCCTGATGTATAAACAATGGCTACGACCTTTTCATTCTCTTAAGGATATATTGATATATTGATATATATATATATATATATATATATATATATATATATATATATATATATATATATATATATATATATATATATATATATATATATATATATATATATATATATATATATATATATATATATATATATATATATATATATATATATATATATTGTGGCTTCCTGTTAATGATTCCACAATACTCTGTGACGTGTACGTTGTGATTCAAGCCGAGCATGGTGGCCAACTAGTGATTAGTAGTAAGGGTTGTTACCCCTTAATGAGCACTGGGTGGACATCTTGGGCAAGTAAGATCCCCTACGGCCCGACCCGGGCAAAGGTTGGGGGGGGGGGGGGGTCTTACAACTTGCACTTACTTCTCCTGAGTGTGAAGATAATATCAAACACTTGGGGTAAATAACCTCACTCACTGTGGTGGACTACCTAGAATAGTCCCCGTGAGATGCAGCAAGGAGGACCCACCATAAACCTAGAAGAACAAGGAGACCTTCCCCTCCTAAACCAAGGCTGAACTTGACGCCTATGTGTGCATTAGAGAGCACCAGAATGTTGAACCCAAAAACCTAGGCCAACGAAATACGAGAGCTCTCGCCTATAAAAACTAGCCTCCTCCAAAGGTGTCATTGGGGTCTATTTATAGTTTTCTTAAATTGTTCTACGAATTGCGAAATCCTGACTTTTGGTACTACTATCTGCATCACAAATTGGTCAGCGGATAACAAAATCTTGACTTTTGATGTTAGTAACGGTAAGCTATCACAGAATTCTTTGAAAAAAGGAGTTATCCCTGAGAGGTGAGTACACACAGCGTGAGGCGTACTCATCTAGCTAGGGGCAGCAAGTACCTGATGGGGCTAGGTACTAGCAGTTCTCCCGAGATTGGGGGAAAATATGGGACTCTTAGGGTGCACTTACCCGTGGTCGGAGAGTATGCTAATATCCAAGGTGGTTGCCCCTCCCCCTCTGTATTAACTTATTCCTCTCCCTTTTATTAGTTGTTGAGCCTACTCGGCAAATACAAGGTTATAGATAATCCTCACTTTTTGTGAGCTTGTCACAAGATTGGAAAGACAGCCCAACCCCACTATTTGGCAAGCACTCGAATTCTAGGGAATCTTTTAGTGGGTCACACCGGATGACTATATATACCGAGCAGAGGGGGAAGCAACTTCAAGGACACCCCAATCCCTCCCCCTCGTTTACCTCTTAGCTACTCTCTTCTTGATCAACATGCCTCGCTCCAAGGAGAGTTTGGCTTGCCTCAATACTCATGGGGAGAAAAGCAAGGCAAATACTTATAGATGGCATTATGGCTTTTATGCCCAAGCACTCATCGCATACTCTTCTGAGGCGTGGGGAGAGAAGGATCATTAATAATCACTGATGTGAGTCGACTGGGGAGGTAGAAACCTCGTTCGGGCAGTAACAGCCCGCATTCAGTCTTCGTCTTGGGACCACAGACAAGTGTGGGCCTCCTCTTTTTAACTATTTATGATTTCTTCCTTCAAGTTTTTCGTTACTCAAAAGCAGGTGATTTCTGCATTCATGATTCTTGATTTTTTTTTAAGTTTGATGTAGTGGATTTGATGTACAATTGATTTCTAGTGAGGTTTTGATTTTTCTCAAAATTTTTATTATGATTCCTGATTCTTCGTAATCATATGACACCTAAACATAGAACATATACCAACAATGGAGAGCAAGTTCTGAGGTGAATCGTAGTTATACGTGTGCAAGGATTCTAAGTTACAGACTTATAGGAAGACATAGATTTGTTGGGGAAAAGTTAGGAAGAGATCATTTGACAATTTCAAACTGCACAACCATAATCAATTTGACAATTTCAAATCAATTTGACAATTTCAAATCAATTTGACAATTTCCATATATATATATGGTACAATTCAAATTAGATGCTTGTAGTACTATTCATACTAAGAGACACTGATTATGAATAATCACAATTTCAAACCGCACAACCATATATAATTATATATAGTACTATTTAAATTAGATGCTTGTGGTACTATTACAAGTTGATAACTATATAATCAATTTGATAATTTCAAACTGCACAACCACAATCAATCAAACACCTACCTGGATATAATTTGAAAAAGAACAACTATCAAAACTTCATTTATCACAGTTTATATGATTTCTTGCGAATTTACAATGATTTGTTCAAGTATTTCTGAATGTTTTTTTTCAAAGAACTTCACACTTATATAACTGTATTTCATATTTATATGATATCAGAAAATGGAAGCTCCTTCCGAGCCATCTGATTCTAATGTCTCTTTACAAGCTATTCGCGAGAAAAATGATCCAACTTGGAATCGTTTTACTCTCATCCAGAGTGCCGATGGAAAAAAGTAAATCATTATAAATGTTTACATTGTGGTGTGATTTATAAGGGAGGGGGAATTAATAGAATGAAACAACATCTAGCTTGAGTGAAGGGAAATATTGCAGCTTGTAAGAAAAAATTTCATGACATTAGGAATCAAATGCAAGAGAACCTAAAAGAGATTAGTACCAAGAAGCAAGTAGCACAAGAATCACAAGATAGTGTGAATCCATATGGTGATCATTGAGTGATGATCAAACATCTTCTTTCCCTAAGTCTCAACATTTTGAGACACGGGAGAAAGGAAAAAAGAAAGATTGATCAAGTTGATAACTACTTCGCTTCTAGAACATCCGTAGGCTCACAACCATCTATAAAGAGCATCTTGGCCTCAAAAGAGGCAGTACACTGTGCTGACATAACTATAGTTAGATGGTTATTTGATAGTTGCATACCATTTAATGCTTCAAATTCTATTTTTGTATAAAAAGCAATTGATGCAGTAGCTGCAATTGGTCCTGGTTATAAGCTTGCTTCATATCATATTGTACGAACTAATCTATTGAGAGATTGCAAGGAGGAATGCATGCTTCTTATAGACTCTTACAAAGAGAGTTGGAAAGGAACCAGATGTACACTAATGACAGATGGTTGGACGGATAAAAGGAGCAGAACTTTGATTAATTTCTTAGTTTATTCACCATGCGGTGTCTCATTTTATTGTCAGAAGATGCATCTGATGTTGCAAAAGATGCTACAACTCTTTGCATGTTATTTTCAGAGGTAGTGGAGTAGATATGCTCATTAAGTGTTGTGCAAATTGTTACCGATAATGCGACAAACTTCCAAAAGACAGGACAATTACTGTATGAAAAATAGGGCAATAATTATTGGTCTCCATGTGCAGCACATTGTCTAAATTTAATTTTAAAGGATCTTGGGAACATGAATCATGTTAGTGAAATTACCAAAAAAGCTTTAAAGGTAACAATTTTAGTTTATAATCATATATTCCTTTTATCTTGGTTGAGGAGAAGGGAAGCCCGGAAGGAAATTGTTCGTCCAGGAGCGACACGGGTTGCTACTACATTTATTACTTTGAAAAGTATATATGAGCACAAACATGATTTGCAAGCTTTAGTAACTAACAAGTATTATACCGACTCAAAGCTTGCAAAATCAAGCAAAGGAAAGCATGCTACGAATATCATTTTAGATAATCAATTCTGTAATATGTGTTTGGTAATGACAAAGGTAGCAGGCCAACCAATAAGATTACTACGAATTGTTGATTTTAATAAGAAGTCATCACTTGGCTATGTCTATGATGACATGTATCGAGCAAGAAAGACAATTAAATACATATTCAAAAATGTCAAAAGATTGTATAAGTCATATACAATAATTATCAAAGAAAAGTGAGATCGCTAGCTTCGCCAAAGACTTCATTTTATAGTGTACTTTTTGAACCCGACATTCCAATATAAACACGTTAATTGTTGAAATAAGCCTGAAGTTGTGCAAGGATTAATTGAGCTTACGGGAAACAAAGACATTTGTAGTAAATCATCAATTGCGATGAATGAAGTAAGGATATATCGGGATCAATTAGAAAGCTTTGGAAAGCCGCTCACAATCAAAATGGCAAAAGAAATGCAACCCTGTGAGTATATGTACAAGGTTAATTTTAAACCTTTTTTTCATAACTCATAAGTTTTATTCTAATTTCAAATCTTTTTTTCAACTCCAAGATGAATGATGAAGAATGTTTGGTTCAAGTGCTCCTCAACTACATAAATTGGCTATTCACATTTTTTGTCAGACTTCTTTGTCATCTGGTCGTGAAAGAAACTGGAGCGTCTTTGAGCAAATATAAACAAATCGAAGAAATCATCTTGAGCATCAAAGACTCAAAGATCTGGGTTATGTTCGTTACAATCTTAATATGAGGGATAGATATGAAAATTTAATCATCACTTGACGATATTCTATTATATTTTTGACATTTTCTTGTACTTTCTAATGTTTTAGTTGACGACTTGACAAAACATTACTAGTTTTCATGTATGTAAGGTTTACTTCAAGAAAAACAAATATGATCCTCTTGATTATGAAAGTATTGATTCAATGGAGTTTTGGGTAGTTGAGGAAAGCCGACCCCAAAACTTAATTACAATGAATTGAAAAATGAAATATATAAGGAATATGCTATACCTGTTTATGGAGAAGCTCAACCTAGTTGACAACAAAATAATCAAATAAATGGTAAGTTTGTATATATGTTACTAATTTGTGGTCATAATTATAAATTAATATGTATGAATGTATGATATAATAATTATTTTTTGTAGATGATTGTTGAATTTTGTGAAGTGAAAGTGGGTGAATGGAAGGCTTGGGCAACCTATCCGCGCGGACAACCCAGACAGGGTTGGCGGACTGCTAAGTCGGCAGGGATGTTGCAGGCAGTTTGCTCTGTGGTGGCCTGGGCAGTCTGTTCGCGCGGACTATGCGGACAACAGCAGCGGTCTGTCAGGCCGGCGTATACTCAGCAAGTGGTTTGTAAAACCTCCCCTGTAATGACCGTATAATATGGGTCCGGTCGGGGCCCCACAACATATGGACGCCACAGCTTTAGTATTATAAGATGATATAACTACCCACACTCATAACTCTTTGCACAACACAGCGGAAACACAAGCAAGACTAGAAGTTATCCACCACTACAAGAGTAATAAAAATGGCCCTTATGGCCTTACCACATAAGAGAGTCCAACCTCAAATAATACAACAGTCCTGAAAGTGCATAAGCACACCTAGTCTACCTCGACATGCAAGCCGGTAACCAAGGGCATCAAAACATACAATGTCATAAAGAGTAGAGCTACTACAAAAGTTAACACTTCATGAGGCTTAGGCCTTTCTGGTCGGCGAGCTAGCTCCTGCGTGCGATCCTTGCCCTGTAAAAATTATTAGTAACGTGGGTCAGCAAAGGCAGACCTCAAACTGTGTAACAAACACATCTCCTCCCGGCCGCCCCTAATGGACCCCGGGGTACTCCTCCAACCTGCAAGTTAGCCCTTCGTATGCAATAATCATAAGCAAGGAAAACAACTAAAGAAACAGGCTTGGATGTCTCAAACATCATACATGTTCTCTACTGTTGAGCATATAATATTAGGGCCTATTATGCAACATGAATGCAACACCCGGGTTTCACCCAAGGCACCCTATAGCGTATGCATCTAGCACATCATCACATCATTTGGGTACTCATCGTTTCCCCATTGGCATAAAGCCGCAAATAAAAAGGGAAACACAATTCCCCCCAACGGCACACAAGCCGCCACATGGAACTCTTGCCAAGGCCCCACCCGCTCAAGGTCTTAGACCCGGGCTTGCCTGCAAGCTCTGACATCTCATGTCAGGATTCCAACAAACACAAACTGACCGATTCTAAGAAGCCTTGCTGGACGCCACCCGCTCATGGCCTCATTGCCCGGGCTTGCCCCTTGCTTGGCATTCTCGTCAGTCTCACAGAAGGGGACTAGCCTCGCCGGGACACTCTCCACACATGACGTGTACGTCACAGGATAGCCAGCCGACCACGGAGACACAGCCACGCCTTGGCACATCACAAACCAAGACAATTCCACCCTAGTCCCTCATTTGTACTGCAGCGTTCCCGCGCACCAAGGAAACCATCTACCACTAATGTAGAGCTAACCTTGTCCACTAAGGAAACCATCTACCGCCATTGAGGAGCTAACCTTGTCCGGTTCCGACTACACGTACTCACTTGAGAAAAAGGGGAAAACAACACCACATCACAAATGACATCTTGCTGCAATGGATCTCTACGAATCCTTAAAGCTCGTATGCAACATCACCGAGTCGGACTAACGGTCGCGACTACGACTTCACCCACCATGCCTAATCCACTAACGGAGCGGATCTCTAATGCAAAACATGCCGGGGACAGACTTAATCGACCCGGAGGTTCCTCTTGAACCTTGGCGACCCAAACCCCTCCCATTTGAGTGTTTGGTGCCCAAAAACTAGAAAAGAAAAGATGCTAAGACATGCATCCTAAAACAGAGAGGAGAAGTGTCGTTACCTTCCGACTCCTCTTCCTAGCCATGGAAGATTATCCGGATGAAAACCTTCACAAAGATCTAGCCTTCATGGATCTGGACTCGGCTCGCGATTTGGAGCACCGAAGCCTCTCCTACAGCCCAATCCCTCCTTCACCTTCTTCCTTGCTCTCCCTTCTCTCTAGAATTTTAGTAAGAGAAAGCTTGGAGAAGAATGAGGGTTTCCAACCCTATTCTCGGACTTAACTCCCCAAGAGCAGTCTTGGACCATCAGATCCCAAAATAAGGGAAAGAGCAGCCACGATCCACCTGAAAAAAATAAAGTACCTGGGCCGAACACGGCCTGGAACACGCCCGTGTCCAGGGCCGTGTCCCTCACTCGCCATCAAAATCGACGCGCCTGGAACAACATACGGGCATCCGACATGCCCGTGTTCTACCTGACACGCCCGTGTCCCAACTGACACGGCCATGTGGTCGGCCGTGTGCCTCCATCGACACAGCCCCAAAAACAACCCGAGAACTACACGGGTACTGGACACGCCCGTGTCCTTGCCCGTGTCTACCTCAACACACCTGGGCTCCAGGTTGTGTTCACTATCTCGACACTTCGTCGAGTGAAGTTCGACGACTGCCTGACACGGCCTTGGACATGCCCGTGTCCTAGGCCGTGTACCTTGTCTCGACACATTGTCGAGCGAAAATGTCGACACCCCGGGCCGGTTGTCAACACGGGCTCGACACGCCCTGAGATACGCCCGTGTCTCAGGCCGTGTGCCCCGTCTCGACACTTCGTCGAGCACAAAATGTCGACTACACGGCCAAGTCGTCGACTCTAGCCTGACATGCCCTGGGACATGCCCGTGTCCCAGGCCGTGTGCCCCCTACTAGAAACCAAATTTCCCTCTTCAAAAAATTTGGGGTGTTACAACTCTCCCCCCTTAAAAGAATTTTGTCCCGAAATTACAAAGCAAAAGGGAACACAACTTAAATGGTACCTGATTTGAAGAGCACTGGATACTCTTCTAACATGGCTTGTTCTCGCTCCTAAGAGTGCTCCTCACGACCGCAGTTGTCCCATCAGACATTCACGAGTTTAACCTCTTTATTCCGCAACTGCCGAGTCTCCGAATCCTCTATAGCAATTGGACAGACTCGTGTCCTCAAGTCTTCATCTATCGGCACCGATGCCGGCTCGATCACCACACTAGCCTCCACCAAGGCTTTCCTCAAGACGGAGACATGGAAGACGTCATGCAATCCACTCAGCTCCGCAGACAACGCCAACCGATAGACTGCTTCTCCCACCCGTTCAACAACTTCAAAAGGCCCCAAAAACCTTGGACTCAACTTCTTGAGTCGGCGAATCTGTGAGACGCCTTTGAAAGGCTTGATCTTCAAATAGACCCAATCACCTACCACAAACTCCAACTTCCTGTGACGAGCATTAAAGTATTTTGCTTGCCGGTCTTGCGCCACCTTCATACGCTCTTGAATGGTCCATACCAACTCACAAGCGTCAATTACCACCTCTTTTCCCAAAATTTTTGTGTCTCCCGCCTCTGTCCAAGACATCGGTGTTCGACATCGTCTCCCATACAAAGCTTCGTATGGTGCCATTTTTATACTTGCTTGATAACTGTTATTGTACGCGAATTCCACCATGAAGAGGTGATCTTCCCACTTCTTGCCGAAGTCAAGAATGCACATTCTCAGCATATCCTCCATAGTACGGTTCGTTCTTTCGGTTTGCCCGTCAGTTTGAGGATGGAACGTCGTACTGAACTTTAGCTTCGTGCCCAAACTCTTCTGAACCAATCTCCAGTCCTTGGACGTAAACTATCCATCTCGATCGCTGACTATGCTCTTAGGAATCCCATACAGTCGCACAATGTTGCGAACATACAACTCCACCAGCTTCTCCTCGCTGTCCTCCTTCCGATTTGGGATGAAGTGGGCCACCTTGGTTAAGCGATCCACGATCACCCAAATAACATCATTACCCTGCTGCGATCTAGGCAAACCATGTACAAAATCCATGTAGATGTCATCAAATTTCCACTCAGGGATTGGAAGGGGCTTCAGGAACCCGCCCGGCTTCTGACATTCGTGCTTCACCAAGGCGCAAGTTCGGCAACGATTCACATACAAAGCTACGTCCCGCTTCAGCCCCAGCCACCAAAAAGATTTCTTCATATCCATGTACATCTTTGTACTGCCCGGGTGAATGAAGTACTTTGTGAAGTGAGCCTCAAACATCAACTCCTCACGGAGTTTGCCGAACTGCGGTATACAAACCCTTCCGTCCTTTCTCAGAATCCCATCAATCATCTCCCAGGCGCTGCTCTCTCCCTTTTGAGCCTCCACCACATATGGTAGAAACTCCACATCCAACCGAGTCGCTTCCCGAATGCGATCAGACAAGTCGTTCTGCACTTCAATCCAGCTCAACCGAGCCACGCTGGACTCGCCCATCGCAACACACTCCAAACCAAGGGACTCCCATTCTCGTACCAACCGTTCATCATGAGCTTCGATCCAATTCCCTTGCCCCGAGTATTTTCTACTCAAGGCATCCGCCACCACATTGGCTTTACCTGACGTATACTGAATCGCCACTTAGTAGTCTCCAAGAAACTCAACCCACCTGCGTTGCCGCATGTTCAAGTCCTTTTGATCCAAGAGATACTTCAGGCTTTTATGATCCGTGAAGATCTCCACCTTTGCACCATACACATAATATCGTCATATTTTCAACGCAAAAAATACCGCCGCCAACTCCAAATCATGGACGGGGTAATTCCTCTCATGAGGCTTCAGCTGTCTAGACCCAAAAGCTATCACCTTGCCATGTTGCACCAAAACGCAACCCAAACCGCATCCTGATGCGTCACTGAAGATCTGAAATCCCTCGGTCCCTTGCGGTATGTTGGAACACCCTATTACTAATTTGGGTCAGGATCACTATGTCTCTAGGAATCAATGCTTGACCTCCTGTATAGCTCAATAGGTCAATTAGAATTGAGTCTAAGGGTTAGAAGTCTAGGTTTGGAAGCTGCCCTGAAGACCAAGATTTTCTGTTTGGAGACTAAGTCATATCGTCGAGCTCAGCACGACGATTCGTCGAACTCCGATCGACGATCGTCTAGCTCAACTTCGACAGATCGTCGAACTCCATTCGACGATCGCTGAGCTCAACTTCATTATATCGTCGAACTCCATTCGACGATCGGTGAGCTCAGTTCGACGATCTTGACTCTGCTTTGGATCTTTATCTCTGAGCTCAGTTCGACGATCTTTGAGCTCAGATCGACGATATTTTACTGTTGTATATTTTCAGATCGCTGAGCTCAGCTCAACGATAGCAGAGCTCAGTTCGACGTTTTCAGATAACTTCTAGGATGTTTCTAGATTCAAATTCAAATCAGTTAAGGAGTTATTCTACAATTAATTCAGAGATTTCCTAGCCGTTTTCATTCATTTCTGTACCAAGTTTCAAGGGATTTTCAAGGAATATTTCTATGGACTTTCCTCCAGAAGAGATTTTGCAATTAAGGATGCAATTAATGCAGGCCAATGGCTATACTTGACAGAGAATGTTATTCTATTCTGTACCAGAGAATAAAAGATAGAATTTTTTGAGTCTCTAATAGAATACAGAGAGAGACACACAGATTACAGAGATACATTCAAAAATATTCTGTCTCAAGGAATTCTCAAGAACACACATCCAAGGAGATCAAGCTTTCTCAAATCTTCAGATCTCTCTTGTCCTAAGTGTTCAAGGACAACATATTTCAAGACTCCAGACATTCAACATTTCAGCTATTGCTGAAATCATCTATTGCTGGAGTTCAATCTTTGAAGGCCTATCACCCTCAGCAAAGCTTTTCTTCCTGAAGATCTCAAGGATTCAGGGGGAGCTTTGACATCATCAATCCACACAGTCTTCTCAGTTGTTTGAGAAAGAGAAGACTTCCATCACTCTCTCACCCCCTCTCTGTAAAGGGTTTCTCAAACTCCCTTCAAAAGTTTGACCTTGGTTTTTGAGCACCTTGTCAAAAGCTCATTGGTGGCAAGACACCTGATCAAAAAATCTGATTTGGTTTTTGAGCACCTTATCAAAAGCTCATTGGTGCCCAGGACACCTGATCAACTCATCCTGCAGTGGATTCCTACCTAGGGTGGTAGAAGAGTGGATGTACCCAAGTTTAGGGGAACCACTATATTTCCTTGTGTCTTCTGGTTTTGCTTGTTTTTATTTTTGTTTCTGGCCTTGATTTTTCTGTGATTAGCTTTTCATTAACTTAGTTCTGTGATTAGATTTATTACTGCTTCCCTGCTCACTCTTATTACAACAATTGTTGTAAAAAGTTTCAAAGCACCATATACTCTATTCACCCCCCCTCTAGAGTATATCAGATCTAGTTGCACTTTCAATTGGTATCAGAGCCAGGTTGGTTAAAAATACCATACCTGATTGGTTGTACAGGCTAACACCTGAACCCAAAGATCCCAAGTTAGATCTGTTTTCTTTTGTAGTTTATTATTAGATTTTGCTTTCACAAATCATGGCCCAAAACAAAGATTATGCTAGCACCAGACCTCCAGTGTGCAATCTATCCAAGTTTGCACTTTAGAAAGCAAGGATCAGACTGTATATGAATTCTATTGACGAAGATATTTTTAACTCTGTTTTGACAGTGTGTCCAAGACCCCCAGAGAACACAAGTACAAATGCTGTTCCACCTCCATCAGGAACAGATGCTGATATCAAGAGATGGAAGGTAGCTGATGCCAAGGCTATGAACATCTTGGCCCAGACAATGTCTGATGACATATTTCAAAAGGTGGCTGAATGCAATTCAGCAAAGGAAATTTGGGACAAACTCTCAGAAATAGTCTCAGGCTCAGCTGATGAGAGAAAGGATAGGAGATCCCATCTCATCTCTCAATATGAGAATTTCAAGAAGGGAGAAACTGAGTCAGTGGGAGACATGTACAACAGGCTAAGTCTAATTGTCAGTGAACTCAGGACATTGGACAAAGAGATCTCTCTAACTGAACTCAATGACAAGATCCTAATGTGCTTCCCTAGCACTTGGGATTCAAGAATCTGGCCAATTAAGGATGCCAGAAGTCTGAATGAGATCACCACTGAAGCTCTATTGGGTAAGCTCAAATCTTATGAGCTACTCATCAAAAATAGAGAAGAAGAACAGAAGGCTGCCTCACCAGCCACAAGAAAAGAGAAGACCATAGCCTTCAAGGCAACTGAAGATCAGCCTGAAGACAAAGTCACAGGCAATGATGAACTGCTCAGTCTGTTGGCCAAAAGATTTTATAAGATGGCCAGAAAGGACTTCAGAAGGAGATCATACAAGGAACATGATAAGCCAAGGTATGACAAGTCCATTAATAATAATAATAAAGACATTATTTGCTTTGGTTGCAGGAAACCAGGGCACATAGTTCCTGACTATCCAGAGAACAAGAACAAGGACAGAAGGGACAGGAAAGAAAGAAGAAAGGAGAAAGACTCCAAGAGGAATGGCAATGGCAAACCCTCATCAAGCAAAAAATAAACATACAAGAAAGGGGTTTGTTGCTGAATCCTGGAGTGAGACTGAAGAGGAGTCAGAAGCCTCATCCAGCTCCAGTGATGATGAGGATGATGCAGAAGAGAAAGAGTTCTGCATGATGGCAATCAATGCCTCACAGCATAATTCAGAAGAAGAGGAGTCAGAGTCAGACTCAGAGACTCAACCTGAAGAAGATCAGGTAATTGTTCTTTTGATTTTAGTTCAGAGGACTTTAAATCTGAATTTAAAGCATTGTGTTTAGACCTGCTAAAGTCTGAGAAAGAAATTATCTCTCTCAGAAATCAATTATCTGAACACAATACTTTAAAGTCAGAAAACCTCAAACTCTCTCAGGAGTTGGAGTGCTGTAGGGAACAGATAGCTTCACTGAAAAGTGAGCTCTCTGAGGCCAAGAAGCTTGAAGAATCCCTTAATGGGAGAAGCATCAAGCTGATGGACATCACAAGCACAGTGAACTCCAGATTCAATAGTACACTGGGCTTGGGTGCTTCATCAAGCCAACCCATAGTTCTAACAACTCCAATCAAATTAATTTCTGACAAAGGAAAGGGAGTTGTAGAGGTTGCTAGGAAAAATTCTGATCTGCCCCAGAAAACTAAGTCCCAGCAGAAATCGTCGAACGGAGATCGACGATCGCCAAACGGAGATCGACGATCGCCGAACGCAGATCGACGATCTCAGCCAAAATCGTCAAATGCAGATCGACGATCTCAGACAAAATCGTCGAACGCAGCTCGACGATCTCAAGTACCTGATCTCAGCCATAGTCGACCGTCGAACGAAGCTCGACGATCTGACCCAAGATCGTCGAATGCAGCTCCAAGATCGTCAAATAGAGGTCAAAGCTCTGGAAAAATTTTCAAGGGCAAATCAAAATTGAATCCTAAGGGTCCTTCATCCCAAATCTTTAACCCTTATACTGAATGGATTATACCTCCAAGGAGATATCATCCTGAAGGATATAAGAGTCAACCTGGGATGTCTTTCATTTCAGAATTTAAAGGTTATCAACCTAGGCCCAAGGTAAACTGGGTCAAAAACAAATGAATTGTCTTATGTGCAGGTGAAGACATATCCAACATCTAACCAGCAATGATACTTGGATAGTTGGTGCTCTAAGCACATGACAGGGAACAAGGACAACCTCACATCCTTCAGAGTCAAGCTTGGACCCAAAGTTATCTTTGGTGATTCAAACTTTGGACAGACTAAAGGATATGGTGCAGTCCAGATTGGATCAGTAACTTTCAAGAAGGTAGCTTATGTGGAAGGACTGAAGCACAACCTAATTAGCATCAGTCAGCTGTGTGATGAAGGCTACCAGGTGACCTTCAGCAAAGCCTTATGCAAAATCAAGTCAGAGGACAACACAACTGTGTTGACAGGTAAAAGGAAAGGTAACATCTATCTAGTAGATTTTCTTTCAACTAATGTAGATATTTGCTTGTTTAATTCTGTCTGTAGACCAAATATCTTATGACATAAGAGATTAGGACACCTAAACCTTAGAACTATTGCTAGGCTATCCAAGGACAACCTTGTTAGAGGACTACCTTCTGGCCCCTACAAGAAGGAAGGACTCTGCAGGGCTTGTCAATTAGGCAAGCAAACTAAAAACAGCTTTAAGTCACTTAATAAGAGTGATTCACCTAGGATATTGTATCTGTTACACATGGATCTTTTTGGACCCATCACAGTACAAAGCCTAGGAGGGAAATCCTACACTTTAGTAGTTGTAGATGACTTCTCTAGATTCACTTGGGTGTTCTTTCTAAGAAAGAAGTCTGATAACTTTAAGTGTCTGACAGAGTTTCTCAAATGTATACAAATTGAGTTTAATACTCACATTGCCCTGATCAGAAGTGATCATGGGACAGAGTTTGATTCTCTTCTTATGCAAGAGTTCTGTCAGAGTGAAGGGATCAGGCATACTTTCTCAGCTCCTAGAACTCCTCAACAAAATGGGGTAGCTGAAAGGAAAAATAGAACCCTTATTGAATCTGCCACTACATTGTTGTCAGATGCTCATCTTCCTCTATCCTTTTGGGCAGAGGCAGTGACCACCTCCAACTATGTGCTGAATAGAAGTTTGATACATAAACTAAAGGGAAAGACTCCCTATGAATTACTCAAAGGGAAGAAACCTAAAGTTGATTATTTTAGAGTCTTTGGTTGCATTTGCTATATTCATAATAATGACAAGAAATATTTAGCAAAATTTGAAGCCAAAGCTGATGAAGGAGTGTTTCTAGGATACTCCATGATCAGCAAGGCTTATAGGGTCTATAATAAATCATCTTTAAAAATTGAGGAATCTGTTCATATATCATTTGATGAATCTAACATGTCTTTCAAGGAGAAGATTTCTTCTACCATAGAACCCTTGCAGGAACATTCTCTAGTTGAAGACTTGAACAAGCTACAGGTTACTCAAGGGGATGCAAGCAGTGAAGATGAAGAAAGTGCTCAACATATTGAAGAACAACTTGAAGAGCCAGTTGTTGTACCACAAGAGGAAACAACAACACGGGTTGGTGAACAATCAACACCCCCTGTTGATTTAGTAACATCAAGAGACCATCCAATTTCCCAAATAATTGGAGACATCTCAGCTGGTGTGTAAACCAGAAATCAGGTCAACCAAAACCTGTTGCACACCTGCTTCCTATCTCAAATTGAACCTCAGTCCATTTAAGATGCAGAGCAAGATCCACACTGGATCATTGCAATGCAAGAGGAGTTGCATCAATTTGAGAGAAACAAAGTATGAGAACTAGTGCCAAAGCCTAAGGATCACTCCATTGTTGGAACAAAGTGGGTATTCAGAAACAAATTGGATGATCAAGGAGTAATTGTAAGAAACAAGGCAAGGCTAGTTGCTCAGGGATACTCTCAAGAAGAAGGAATAGACTACGACCAGACTTTTGCACCAGTTGCAAGATTGGAAGCCATCAGAATATTTTTAGCTTATGCAGCACATAAAGGCTTCAAGGTATATCAGATGGATGTCAAAAGTGCATTTCTAAATGGAGATATCAAAGAGAAAGTATATGTCAGACAACCTCCAGGTTTTATCTCTCCAACTTATCCTGATCATGTTTTTAGATTGAACAAAGCATTATATGGTCTCAAGCAAGCTCCTAGAGCATGGTATGAGACCCTAACATGCTTTCTTTTGGAAAATGGTTTTATAAGGGGTAGAGTAGACCAAACTCTTTTCATTAGAACCCATAAGTCCCATACCCTACTAGTACAAATTTATGTAGACGATATTATTTTTGGTTCTACTGACTCCAAATTGTGCAGAAGGTTTTCCAACCTGATGCATTCTAAATTTGAGATGAGTAGCATGGGTGAGCTATCCTTCTTCCTAGGATTGCAAGTCAAACAGCATGCTGAAGGCATCTTCATTTCTCAAACCAAGTATGCAAATGAATTGGTTAAGAAATTTGGTATGTCTGAAGCATCTTGTATGAAAACACCCATGCCTACTAATGCTGTATTGGATGCTGATGAACATGGGAAACCTGTTGATCAGACAACATATAGAGCAATGATTGACTCTTTACTGTATCTTACAGCTAGTAGACCAGATATAATGTTTGCTACATGTATATGTGCTAGGTTCCAAGTAAGCCCTAGAGAGTCACACCTAACACTAGTAAAGAGGATTCTCAGGTATGTTAAAAGTTGTCCAAATCTAGGTCTCTGGTATCCAAAAGATTCAACATTTGATTTAACTGGATTCTCTGATGCTGATTATGCTGGATGCAGAATTGACAGGAAAAGCACCAGTGGAACTTGTCAGTTCCTTGGTGACAGACTTGTCTCTTGGTTTTGTAAGAAACAAACATCTGTGTCAACTTCAACTGCTGAAGCTGAATATATGGCTGCAGGCAGTTGTTGTTCACAAATCTTTTGGATTCAAAACCAACTCCTAGACTATGGCTACAACTTAGAGATATCTAAAATCTTTTATGATAACACCAGTGCTATTTCTATAGCTCAAAATCCATTCCTCCATAGTAGGACAAAACACAAAGAGATTAGACATCATTTCTTAAGGGATAATGTTGAAAAGAATAAAATTGAACTACACTATATCCCAACTGATTTACAAAGGGGAGATATTTTCACCAAGCCATTGGATGAAAAGAAACACACCTTCTTCCTAAATCAGTTAGGAATGTTAGAGGGAGGAAGTCTTAAATAATATCCAAGATTTTGAAAGCTTAAAAATGGACCAATACTAGGCAAACATTCTGATTTTTCTTAGTGTCTAGAGTTTTTCTGATCTCTGAACTGCGCTCGACGATTTGCACCAAGATCGTCGAACGGAGATCGACGATTTCCGAAATCGTCGAACTGAGTTCAGCGTCTCTCAGATAGTATGAACTATCTCTTCCGGTCAACGACCGTCGAACGGTGCTCGATGATTTTGTTCTCTGAACGATCGTCGAACGGAGCTCGACGCTCTCCAATATCGTCGAACGGAGATCGACGATGTTGAAGACTCTTCAGATTCCTTTAGTAGCCTCGATCGTCGAACTGAGTTCAACGATCTTTCCAATTCTGCGTCGAACCCTAATATAAAATTCATTTTTCGCCGTCGTTCTCCTTTGTGCTTTTGATTTCTCTGCAAGAATTTTCTTTCCCTCCAAACAGTTCTGCACTTGGTCGTTTTGTTTGTTGAATTTTTGCAGGTACCCATGGCTGTGTCTGTTGCTGTTCTTGCTGCCATGAAGTTTGATGCTGGTTTCGATATTGACATGGAATCCTTCAGCACAACTGACCAGGCTTTTCAAGATATTTTGGGATTATTCAAAGACCAGAACCTGACTGCCATTATGACCACAAGGATCAAGCTGGCATCTGATGAGATAAAGGAATGAGTCTATACTGCCCACAATCAAGATAACAACACCATTGTTGGGTCTATATCTGGCACTTAGGTACCCTTAACCACAACAATTTTAACAGAAGTTTTTGAGTTGAGAAATGGTGAAGATACTGCTGACTTGTCTGGAGAAGAGTATTCTGACCTGCTTGCCAGAATGGGTCATTCAGAGGCCAACCCTAGCAAGCTCTTCAAAAGGAACCTTTCTGTGGAATACAGATTCATGGCAAATGTTGTTGGGAAAGTGCTACTGGCTAAGCACTCTGCCCATGATACAATCTCAAGGTATCAGCTCTGCCTCATGGGAGCCCTTGTAGATAAGAAAAATCTGAATTGGGGAGAAGTCTTCTTTGACCTTATCAAGAAGAAAATCAACAAACGTTTTGTCAACTTTGGAAGGATCATTGAGGTGTTTCTGCAGCACAGGTGCCCTGCTTTGCTGGTCTCCTCTAGAATCCATATCAATGCTTCCAAGAGACTGTCTTGTGCCCTTTTTGGAAAATGGGACAGACAAATCAGTAAGCCCAGCAGGCCCTCCTCCAGCACTCCTTCAGGCACAAGGAATCTAAGAGTCACTTCTCCACAGGTCTCTGCCCCTGCAGATGACCTGCCTGCTGTTGTTGCCTCTCCTCCTCCTCCTCCAATTCCATCCCTTCCCATACCTTCTACCATTCCAGCTCCATCCACCATCATCATATCCAGCCCCTATCCAACATCCACACCATCTCCAGTACCTATTCTTCCAACACCAGAAGAACAATTCCATCCATTATTCTCCTACCCTCCACCAGATGTCACTTTATCACCCTCCCATCCATCCTTCACCTTCATTGATGATTCCTTTATGGATGATTCACCATCCTCTCCTCCTGAGCTACCCTCATCCTCCACTTCCTTTCAAGACCTTCTACAACAAATCATTGACCAACCCACATTCACCCCATCTATCTCCATCCCACTGTCCTCCATCTCCACCTTACCAACACCTCAGCCATCCCTTACAACATTCACCAGCTCTCCACTACCCTCACCATCAGTTGCTCCTCTATCTTCTACCTCTGCTCCAGTCATCCTTGAGCAAGTAGACCTTCCAGCCCTTGCTGACAGGTTGTATGAGTTGCTTGCCCCCAGGCTCTCTCTTCTGTTGGAGACCTCCTTGGCTCCACTACACCTGTCAGTGGCAGCTCTCTCTGCCAGGCTCTCATCCCTATTCCCTCAGGCAGACCCTACAGCAGTGTGCCTTGATCCAGCCTTGTCTGAATCTAGGCAGGGGGAGATGCCCTATGAAGTGAGTCTTCCTGCTGCTGCTGCTGTTTCTATGAGCCTGTCTGCTGCTGCTGCTGTTATTGCTGCTTCTTCTGCTCCTGCTCTTGCTGCTGTTTCTGTGTCTCAAGTACAATTTCCTCCTACTACAGTCCTTGCAATAGACCTCAGGTCTTTGCTTTCAAATTTTGATCAGTTTTATTTCAGCTGTCTGCCAGAGATAACTGCTGTCCAGCCTCCAGAGGATCTATCCAAGGAACTTGTGCCATTCTCTTGCTGTGACCCAAGCATTATCACCTCTTTTGTCAATTCAATGTATGCTGCTGCTTCTTCTGAAGAAAGCATTATTGTTGCTTCTGATATTGTTTCCTCTACTGCTGCTGAAAATGTTGATACTGCTGCTGAAGTTTCTGTTATTACTGTTGAACCAATTTCCAAGGAAATTCTTATGTCAGAGGCACCTGAGTTTGAGCCTTCTGTAGTTTCTGATGATTTCTCTGCTGTTGTTTCTGCTGTTGTTAGTGAGACTGTTGCTGCTGCTGTCACTTCTCCAGAGCCTATAGTTGCTGCTGCTATTGTTACTGCTTCTACTCTATCTGCTGCTGTTATTGCTTCAACACCTGCTGCTGCACCATCTGTTGCCTCATCTGCTTCTACACATCTCAAGAAGGATCTGATGAAGAAAATAGATGCTCTTTATGATGACCAGAGTTCTAAAAGTGATGAGTTCAGAATAGACTCTGATGACTCTTCTGCTACCATTGCTAGGAAAAGAAAGGCAAGGAGCAAAGCTATGAAGAGAGTACCTCCTGCTAAGGTCAAAAACAACAATGATATTCTATACTACATTCTACATGACTGCCCTATTACTGAGCACTGGATGCAGTACTCCAAGAACCAACTGAAAGCAATGAAAAAGAAGAGAAAATATGAAAAGGGTTCCTCTCAATTCCAACACTCTCATCCTCCTCCACCACCTCCTCCTGATGCAGGTGCAGGTAGAAGCTCTGCAGCTCAACCCCCAGCCAGAAGTCAGGCCCCCTATCAACCTTATGCTAGATCTTATAATAGGGGAAGCCAATCCAGGGGATCTCAATCCAGGAGAGGAGGATACAGAGGAAATCAAAGAGATCTCCAAGTCTACTCCAAAGGGTACTCAAGGCAACACCCATATTCTAGGGGAGGACAAATTTCAACTGATACAACATCTGGTCCTTTTCCCTATAAGCTGAAAGAAACTGTGTCTTCCAGGCCTCCTCAAGACAATCCCTCTAACATATATGAGCCACCTGTACCTTTTGAGGATCCTGAGAACAATCCAGCTGCTTGGACTGCAAGATTAAAGGAACTAGCTGCACTGGATCAGATCAAAAAGGCTAGAGGGCAAGGAAAAGATTCATCTAATATCTCAACAATGTCTGAACAAAGAAAGAAAGAGCTAGAAAGATATGCATCAAGCAAGTTCTTTGATTCTGACAGGTATATGGAACTACATCCTGAAGCTATAGTTCCCAGGCCTAAACAGCAAACATCCTTAGGTGCAGCAGATGATACCAGATCAAAGAAGGAAGCCCTCAATCCTAATAGAGAAATCAAACTTGTTAAGGGCAAAGAAAAGAAATGATAATGTAAGGTGACATTCTCTGTGATTTCTGATTATCTGGATGTTATATATCTCTGTGGTTTTGCAATGTCTAGCTTGCTGTTTTTCTGTTTTGCTGCTTGTATGTTGTTATTTAAATTTTTCCAAAGTCTGTAAATAGTAATCCTAATCCAAATAGAGGGAGATTGTTGGAACACCCTATTACTAATTTGGGTCAGGATCACTATGTCGCTAGGAATCAATGCTTGACCTCCTGTATAGCTCAATAGGTCAATTAGAATTGAGTCTAAGGGTTAGAAGTCTAGGTTTGGAAGCTGCCCTGAAGACCAAGATTTTCTGTTTGGAGACTAAGTCATATCGTCGAGCTCAGCACGACGATTCGTCAAACTCCGATCGATGATCGTCTAGCTCAACTTCGACAGATCGCCGAACTCCATTCGACGATCGCTGAGCTCAACTTCATTATATCGTCGAACTCCATTCGACGATCGGTGAGCTCAGTTTGACGATCTTGACTCTGCTTTGGATCTTTATCTCTGAGCTCAGTTCGACGATCTTTGAGCTCAGATCGACGATATTTTACTGCTGTATATTTTCATATCGCTGAGCTCAGCTCAACGATAGCAGAGCTCAGTTCGACGTTTTCAGATAACTTCAAGGATGTTTCTAGATTCAAATTCAAATCAGTTAAGGAGTTATTCTGCAATTAATTCAGAGATTTCCTAGCCGTTTTCATTCATTTCTAGACCAAGTTTCAGGGGATTTTCAAGGAATATTTCTATGGACTTTCCTCCAGAAGAGATTTTGCAATTAAGGATGCAATTAATGCAGGCCAACAACTATACTTGATAGAGAATGTTATTCTATTCTGTACCAGAGAATAAAAGATAGAATTTTTTGAGTCTCTAATAGAATACAGAGAGAGACACACAAATTACAGAGATACATTCAAAAATATTCTGTCTCAAGGAATTCTCAAGAACACACATCCAAGGAGATCAAACTTTCTCAAATCTTCAGATCTCTCTTGTCCTAAGTGTTCAAGGCCAACATATTTCAAGACTCCAGACATTCAACATTTCAGCTATTGCTGAAATCATCTATTGCTGGAGTTCAATCTTTGAAGGCCTATCACCCTCAGCAAAGCTTTTCTTCCTGAAGATCTCAAGGATTCAGGGGGAGCTTTGACATCATCAATCCACACAGTATTCTCAGTTGTTTGAGAAAGAGAAGACTTCCATCACTCTCTCACCCCCTCTCTGTAAAGGGTTTCTCAAACTCCCTTCAAAAGTTTGAACTTGGTTTTTGAGCACCTTATCAAAAGCTCATTGGTGGAAAGACACCTGATCAAAAAATCTGATTTGGTTTTTGAGCACCTTATCAAAAGCTCATTGGTGCCCAGGACACCTGATCAACTCATCCTGCAGTGGATTCCTACCTAGGGTGGTAGAAGAGTGGATGTACCCAAGTTTAGGGGAACCACTATATTTCCTTGTGTCTTCTGGTTTTGCTTGTTTTTATTTTTGTTTCTGGCCTTGATTTTTCTGTGATTAGCTTTTCATTAACTTAGTTCTGTGATTAGATTTATTACTGCTTCCCTGTTCACTCTTATTACAACAATTGTTGTAAAAAGTTTCAAAGCACCATATACTCTATTCACCCCCCTCTAGAGTATATCAGATCTAGCTACACTTTCACGGTAGACTTAGGATTGGAGCCATCATCAGTCTCTCCTTCAGTGTCTCAAATGCTTTACTGCACTCTTGAGTCCACACAAACTTATGATCTTTACGAGTGAGTGAGGTGAGGGGTAGAGCTATCCGCGAAAAATTCTCCACGAATCTCCTATAATACCCGGCTAGTCCAAGAAAACTTCGGACTTCCGCCACGGTCCTCAAAACCGGCCAATCTCTGATGGCTTCCACTTTCGTTGGATCCACTGCCACCCCATCCCCACTAATCATGTGGCCCAAAAATTCCACCTTCTCTAACCAAAACTCGCACTAGGATAACTTTGCATACAACTGATTCTCCCTCAACACTTGCAAGACCACTCTCAAGTGGGCCTCATGCTCCACTTCCGATTTGGAATACACCAAGATGTCATCGATGAAGAAAACCACGAAAGAATCCAAGTATTCCCGAAATACCCGATTCATAAGGTCCATGAACACAGATGGCGCGTTCGTCAGCCCGAACGGCATCACCGTAAACTCAAAGTATCCATACCTCGTACCAAAGGCAGTCTTGGGGATGTCCTTGTCCCGAATTCGTAACTGATAATAGCCTGACTTCAAGTCCAATTTTGAGTACACCACCGACCCCACCAACTGGTCGAACAAGTCGTCTATCCGAGGAATTTGATACTTATTCTTAACGGTCAGTTTATTCAGCTCTCGGTAGTCTATGCACAGCCGCATACTACCGTCTTTCTTCTTTACAAACAACACCAGCGCGCTCCACGACGAAGAACTGGGTCTGATATACCCATGCTCCAACAGTTCCTGTAACTATACTTTGAGTTCAGCTAACTCCTTTGGTGCCATCCTAAACGGAGGACGTGACACCGGCCTAGCCTCCGGCACTAACTCGATCAAGAAGTCAATCTCCCGCTGAGGAGGCGCTCCAGGAAGTTCATCCGGAAACACATCCTTGAACTCTGCCACTATGGGCACTTCCTCAATAGATAACTAGGAGAGACGAACCTCCAATAATGCTACAAGCGCTGCACCACCCTGGTTAACCGCCCGCATCAATTGCATGGCCGAAATCAGGGAATAGGCCACTCCACAAAGGCCCTCAAATTTGACTTCCGCCTGCCCTTTTCTCTTTAGGGTCACTACCTTAGATAGGCAGTCAATACTGGCGCGCTGCTCTGCAAGCCAGTCCATGCCCAAAATGACATCGAACGCAACCAATGGTAAAATCGTTGCTACCAAAATGAAGTCAGCTCCGTCCAGTTCCCAACAGATGCACCCTTTGGCCCCGGTGGTCATAGATGACCCATTAGGCATGCACACTTTCAGCTCCGCGTCCGCCGAGAAAGACTCAACTCCTATTCTCCGGATGAAGCTCTCCGCGAGAAAGGAGTGCGATGCTCCCGTATCGAACAATACCCTAGCGGGGTATCCGGAAACTAATACGAAGCCTACAACATAGACATCACAAAAAAAAAATCTAAAAGTATGAAGCACAAAATTTAAACTTAAATTTTCTTCATACCTGTCACCACATCGGTTTGGCGGATCACTTCCTGCTGTCCAAGGTTGTAGGCCCTTGGTTGCACCGGTTGGAACCGAGAAGCGCTTGACTCCGCCATCTTCCCTTTCTCCGCGGCACTAGGGCCGGAGCGTACAGTCTGCTCCTGCCTTGCCTCTTGCTCCGCTCCTCCTTGAGGACAAACACGAGCTATGTGCCCCACCTTACCGCAGTTGTAGTACGTTGGCGGTCCCCTAGAGTGAGAACCTCCAGGCGTCCACTTGCTCTTCTCACCGGATCTGGAAGTGCGAGGCTTTTTCCTCCACCTACTCCCTTCAGACTTTCCCTGGGGTTGGGGAAGCTTCCCTTCCCCTTACTTGGGAGTGAAACCCTTACAACGTTGGGTTCGCTCCAGATCACTTTCCAATATCCTGGCAGCCTCAACTAGTTCATTGAAACCAGCTCTCTTCATGGAAATGAGGGGTTGCCTCAGATTCTCCCTCAGCCCATGATAGAAGAGGTTATCCCTCTCTACATCATCTGCCATCGTCGTTCCCGCGTAACGACCCAAACGTGATAACTCCTGCACATACTCGTCCACCGTCTTATCTCGCTGCATTAAGTGCAGAAACTGCCTCTGAAGGGCCAACCGTGTAGAAACAGGAATGTACCTCTTTAGAAAAGCATCCCTAAATTCCTCCATTGACGGGGTGCGTCTAGGGTACTGGCAGCCGCTATGGCTCACCCACCACAACTTGGCGTCTCCTTCCAACATGAACGCCGCATACTCAGATTTATTTTCTTCTGGCGTCTCTACCGCCCTCAAAAGCTCTTGAATTCGAACCCACCAATCCTCCGCATCCGTTGGCGTACCAACTCCCTTGAACGACGGGGGATGGAAGCTCAGGAAATACTTCATGTGTCGGTCTCCATGTCCGACAACCACCCTTTCCGCCAAAGGCTCCACTCGCCTGGCTTCTCCGCCTGGCACGGCCGTCGCCGTGTCCGGTGTAGCAGGGGTTGCTACCTGAGCATGCGGCAGAAGTCGGTCGGGTTTACACCCGTGCCCAAGAGACCTGGAGCAGTGACACTGCTCGCCGAGAGTTCTTCTCTTTCTCTCGATGTACCCGCCTCGTTGCTTGCACTATTCAAGAAAACAAGAAACAAGTAATCAGTCTCTAATCCCAAGACTTAAATATAAGGACACTCATGGTCCCGCGTTACTCTTGTGTGGATAACTTATCTACGCATTGACCTTGAATCTAACCTCCCTCTGATACCAAATTGTAACACCTCCCCTGTAATGATCGTATAATATGGGTCCGGCCGGGGCCCCACAACATACGGACGCCACAGCTTTAGTATTATAAGATGATATAACTACCCACACTCATAACTCTTTGCACAACACAGCGGAAACACAAGCAAGACTAGAAGTTATCCACCACTACAAGAGTAATAAAAATGGCCCTTATGGCATTACCATATAAGAGAGTCCAACCTCAAATAATACAACAGTCCTGAAAGTGCATAAGCACACCTAGTCTACCTCGGCATGCAAGCTGGTCACCAAGGGAATCAAAACATACAATGTCATAAAGAGTAGTGCTACTACAAAAGTTAACACTTCATGAGGCTTAGGCCTTTCTGGCCGGCGAGATAGCTCCTGCGTGCGATCCTTGCCCTGTAAAAATTATTAGTAACGTGGGTCAACAAAGGCTGACCTCAAATTGTGTAACAAACACATCTCCTCCCGGTCGTCCCTAACGGACCCCGGGGTACTCCTCCAACCTGCAAGTTAGCCCTTCGTATGGAATAATCATAAGCAAGGAAAACAACTAAAGAAACAGGCTTGGATGTCTCAAACATCATACATGTTCTCTACTGTTGAGCATATAATATTAGGGCCTATTATTCAACATGAATGCAACACCCGGGTTTCACCCAAGGCACCCTATAGCGTATGCATCTAGCACATCATCACATCATTTGGGTACTCATCGTTTCCCCATTGGCATAAAGCCGCAAACAAAAAGGGAAACACAATTCCCCCCAATGGCACACAAGCCGCCACATGGAACTCTTGCCAAGGCCCCACCCGCTCAAGGTCTTAGACCCAGGCTTGCCTGCAAGCTCTGACGTCTCATGTTAGGATTCCAACAAACACAAACTGACCGATTATAAGAAGCTTTGCTGGACCCCACCCGCTCATGGCCTCATTACCCGGGCTTGCCCCTTGCTTGGCATTCTCGCCAGTCTCACAGAAGGGGACTAGTCTCGCCGGGACACTCTCCACACATGACGGCACGTCACGGGATAGCCAGCCGACAACAGAGACACAACCACGCCTTGACACATCACAAACCAAGACAATTCCACCCTAGTCCCTCATTTGTACTGTAGCGTTCCCGCGCACCAAGGAAACCATCTACCACCAATGCGGAGCTAACCTTGTCCACCAAGGAAACCATCTACCGCTATTGAGGAGATAACCTTATCCGGTTCCGACTACACGTACTCACTTGAGAAAAAGGGGAAAACAATACCACATCACAAATGACATCTTGCCGCAACGGATCTCTACGAATCCTTAAAGCTCGTATGCAACATCACCGAGTCGGACTAACGGTCGCGACTACGGCTTCACCCACCATACCTAATCCACTAACGGAGCGGATCTCTAATGCAAAACATGCTGGGGACGGAGTCAATCGACCCAGAGGTTCCTCTTGAACCTTGGCGACCCAAACCCCTCCCATTTGATTGTTTGGTGCCCAAAAACTAGAAAAGAAAAGATACTAAGACATGCATCCTAAAACCGAGAGGAGAAGTGTCGTTACCTTCCGACTCCTCTTCCTAGCCATGGAAGATTATCCGGATGAAAACCTTCACAAAGATCTAGCCTTCATGGATCTGGACTCGGCTCGCGATTTGGAGCACCGAAGCCTCTCCTACAGCCCAATCCCTCCTTCACCTTCTTCCTTGCTCTCCCTTCTCTCTAGAATTTTAGTAAGAGAAAGCTTGGAGAAGAATGAGGGTTTCCAACCCTATTCTCGGACTTAACTCCCCAAGAGCAGTCCTGGACCATCAGATCCCAAAATAAGGGAAAGAGCGGCCACGATCCGCCTGAAAAAATAAAGTACCTGGGCCGAACACGGCCTGGCACACGCCCGTGTCCAGGGCCGTGTCCCTCACTCGCCGTCAAAATAGACGTGCCTGGAACAACACACGGGCATCCGACACGCCCGTGTTCTACCTAACACGCTCGTGTCCCAACTGACATGGCCGTGTGGTCGGCCGTGTGCCTCCATCGACACAGCCCCGAAAACAACCCGAGAACTACACGGGTACTGGACACGCCCGTGTCCTTGCCCGTATCTACCTCAACACGCCTGGGCTCCAGGCCGTGTCCACTGTCTCGACACTTCGTCGGGCGAAGTTCGTCTACTGCCTGACACGGCCTTGGACACGCCCGTGTCCTAGGCTGTGTGCCTTGTCTCGACACATTGTCAAGCAAAAATGTCGACACCCCGGGCCGGTTGTCGACACAGGCTCGACACGCCCTAAGACACGCCCGTGTCTCAGGCCGTGTGCCCCGTCTCGACACTTCGTCGAGCGCAAAATGTCGACTACGCGGCCAAGTCATCGAGTCCAGCCTGACACGCCCTGGGACACGCCCGTGTCCCAGGCCGTGTGCCCCCTGCCAGAAACCAAATTTCCCTCTTCAAAAAATTTGGGGTGTTACACGGTTGAATACCAGGAAGTAACCTGGCGGATAGAAACTCTATCCGCGGAGTCCAGCATGAAGCAGACCGATGAACTGGAGCTCGGCAGACTGGTTTGGCAGTTGCCTTGGTCTTGCTCTGGTGCAGCGGGAAGCCGCGGAGATAGCCAGTTAGTGCAGACAGGTTCTGGAGGTCGCCCGGTTTGGCGGTCTAGATCAAGTATCCGCCAGTAAGTGCGGACTGGCCCTTGTGGCCAGTGGACTGGACTTGGTGAGTTTTGAACCAATTCCAGGTTGGCTCAGTCGGGGACATCGCGCAGTGGAGCTCGGGCTGTTTCTCAGTCCGCCAAGCTTAGTAGAAGTGTTGTTGCCTTGTTTGCTAGCTTGGGGATGTGCAGACTGGAGAATTACGTGTGTAAGAGCGTGCAGACTGGAGCTAGAGTCCGCTGAGTTCGGTTTAGCTTTGTGATGAGGCTATGGACTCAGGGATGCGGACTGATGAAGTCTGCAGGGACGCGGACTGGACAAGTCTGCAGGGAAGCAGACTGGAGAAGTCTGCGGTATATGCGGACTAGAGTCTGCTGTTAAGCAGACTGGATTGGCGTGTCCGCTGAGTCCGACAGGTGCCTTGGAAATGAGGCAATGGACTCGGGATGTGCGGACGGAAGCCGGGTGTCCGCTGAGTCCGGCGGTGCCTTGGAGATGAGGAAATGGACTCGGGATGTCCGGACGGAAGTCGGGTGTCCGCTGAGTCCGGCAGGTGCCTTGGAGATGAGGCAATGGACTCAGGATGTGTGGACGGAAGCCGGTTGTCCGCTGAGTCCGGCAGGTGCCTTGATGGCGAGGCTGCGGGCTCGGGTTATGCGGGCTGGTGCTGTGTCCGCGGATTTGCGGACTGGTTGCGGAGTCCGACTGTGGTGGTCCTGGTTTGGCCCTTGGCGACAAGGCGGACTGGTATGTTGTCCGTCCTTGGTGATGTCTTGGCGGCTTGGCCTTTGGCGACAAGGCAGACTGGAGATTGGAGTTCGGCCTTGGAGAAACTAGGCGGGCTGGCTATCTGCACAGGAGCAGCGGACTAGTGTGTGTATCCGTGGGCTTGCGGATACACTTGTTCTTGCTGCGGGATATGGCGGTGATCCTATTGGCTAGGGCAGTGACCATACTCATCATCGTGCCTATAAATAGTACCCATGTCACATCAGGAATTTAGAGACCTCAGGAGAGAGAACCGAAGTAAGTGAACAGTAATTTGAGCTCGCGTAAGTTGCTGCGGACTGGACTTGGGTGTCTGCGCGGTTTGAAAGAGTTGACCAGGTTGTGCTGTGCAGGTTGTGCGAATAGCGCTGGAAAGCTAGGACTTGGCTCTGATTACGGTCAGGGACAGTGCAGACTCTGTGGTTAAGCAACATACGGTAAACAGCAGGTCGCGGACAGCGACTATGCGGTCTTCTCTTTGGCAACTTTGTTCGGGGTTCAGGAAGTTGCCTGTCTCAGGCGGACTGTTCTATTTGGCATCGCAACGTGTGCGGTCTGGCGGCTAGGCGACCTCGCGGTCAGGTGGCTTGCAGATCCGCGGTGAAGAGCTAAGCATTGGAATAAGGGGTAGTCCGCGTGGCTTGGTTGCGGTTTGGCGACCTGGCGGATTGAGCGGACTCCACAGCAGTAGGTCGTGCGGCTTGACGTTTGAGTCCGCGCGGCTTGTATTGTTTTTGTCTTTGTATCTGTCTCTGCTCTCCCTGTGTTGGTTTTGGTGAATCATGTCTCGCCATGTATGTCTCGCCTTGTAAAGAAGTTTGTTGTTGATCAATAAAGATATTTGCTTGCTGCATGTGTTGCTGTTTGTTACTGCTTTGTTGAGATAACCCCTGCTTTCTCCAAGATCCGGGAAAACATTCAACATTATAAGTGGAGGTGTCCTCCTCCGGTTTGTTGAGTTTCAACAGGGTATCCGAGGAGGCCTCTGCGGGTTTGTTGAATTTCAACATGGTATCAGAGCGGAGGTTGGAGTGGTCAAGCAGTGATCAATGGAAGTAGTTGCTCTTCTGAAGAGGAAACCAGTGGTAGAACCATGACAGCGGAAGATGCAAGTTATCTTGGAATTGATCTTCTTACAGAGACGAACTTTGAAAGGTGGAAGTCTTGTATGAAGAGCTTTCTTCTTGGCGAGGACCTTTGGGAGGTTGTATGCGGAGCAGGAAGACAAGAGGCTACTGCTAGCAATGCTGAAGAGATGAGAGCTTGGAAGAAGACAAATGCGAAAGCGGAGTCTATTCTCATGCAAGTGATCTCATCAGAGCTCTTGGACCGCATCAGTGGATGTGGGTCAGCTGCGGAGGTTTGGACTACCCTTGTTGGGTTGTTCAGGAAGGAGGTGAAGGTTGCTGCGGAAGATGGTCCCTCTAATTCATATCAGGAAGAAAGGAGTGTTTCTCCTAGGCGTGATAGGAAGAGGAGGTAAGGACCAAGGTGCTATAAATGCAAGCAACATGGTCATCTCAGGAAGGAGTGCAAGGTTGTCTTGCTCTCAGCGAACGTTGCTCAAGTATGGAGGAAGGAGAAGAACATTGTTGGGTTATCAACAAGTTCTGGAGCTGATCGGATGAAGGCCAGTGATAGTGCAGCTATCTGGCTTGAAAGACTGGGGCATGTAGGAATGGACAAGCTGAAAGCAATAGCAGGAAGAAGACTCGTAAGAGGGCTGCCTAGATTGTCATCCTATGGTGATGGTCAGGGGTGTGCGGGATGTCAGCAAAGTGAAGCTTATCGCTTCATGGTTGATAAGGCACAATCCAGATGTAAAGCACCATTGGCGGTTGTCCATTGTGCTCTGGTGGGACCGGCCGTCACCGCCAGTCTTGGAGGCAGCAGGTTCATGCTAATATTGGTTGATGACTATTCTAGGTATACTTGGGTATACTTCATGAAGAAGAAGTCCAACTTGATGCGCTTGTTTGTGGATTTCAAGAAGCTTGTGGAAGGCCAGCTTGGCCTGAGGATCAAGGTGTTGAGGACAAGCATCAGTGGTGAGTTTGGCTCAACCATATTCTCAAACTTTTGCAGGAAGCAAGGGATCCAGAAGGAGCTTTCTTGTAGACATACTTCACAACAAGGTAGTGTTGCAGCTCGGATGATCCGTTGGTTAACGGAGACCTGCAAGTGTTGGCTTCAGAGTAAAGGCGTTCCGAAGGCTCTTTGGGCGGAAGGGATAGCCTGTGCTGCTCATGTCATCAACCGGATGCCTCTTAGTCCGATCATAGTGAAGACTCCTTATGAGCTGATGTTCGGGGTTGTTGAAGTTGGTGACCTGGCGGTCTGGCAGTCTGCCTTGGCGGGTTGGAGACCGCGCGGTCTGGCGGTTTGTCTCAGCCGGCTTGGAGACCGGACGGTCTAGCGGTCTACCATAGCGATCTCTCTTTCTCTCTGGTGGTAGCCGTGCGGTTAGCCCTTCTGTCTAACCGCGCGGCTTGTGCGGTTTGTTCTGTATAGTCCGCTTAGTTCTGTAAATTTTTAGTCCCACATCTCTTATTTGTATTCTCTCATCTCTCCTCCATTCTATATAAGGGAGGGCATACCTTTGTAATAGATATCTTTTTGGATAATAAAACTTTGAATTATTCAAAATTCCGGCTTGTTTTTTGGTCGTTTGTTTGCTACTTTAACATGGTATCAGAGGGAGGTTGCTGCGGGGGTGTGATGAGAACCAAGGTCCAGCGGGATTGGGTGTGTGTGGGACCGCATATTTGGGCTTCCCCATCGCGTTCCAGGTCTGGGTGTTGACCCCGATGTGCCCCCCGTGTGGCGGAATATCCACGCCATCCCGTGGATGGATTAGTCCCACATCGCCTGCAGCGGGTGGTCCTTGGTGTTTATGTACCCCCGTCCCCCCTTCCTACAACCTCGGGGTTTTGGGAAGATGTGTGGTGACGGGTGATTTCAACAAGGGTGAAGCCTAGTGTGAAGCACCTAAGGGTGTTTGGATCTACCTGCTACATACACTCTCCAGGAGCTCTCAAGACAAAGCTAGCCTTTGTTGGGTATGATGAGCAGAGGAGAAGATGGAGATGTATGGATCCTGCGACGAAGAAACTCATAGTGTCTAGAGACATTGTCTTCGATGAGTTGACGCCGTATTGGGGTAGCTCTCATGTGGAGCTAGAGATGAGCAGGTTAGATGATGGGCTAAAGGAGGCTGCTGCTAAGGAAGTGGAGCTACCTGAGTCACCATGTGCTCCAGGTTATTCTAGCCTCCGGGGTAAAGGTGTCAGAGTCGGGAAGCTGGGGGAGCGATGCTCCAGGTACTTCTGGCTCGAAGGCGGAGGCTTCCAGTTCAGGAAGCAGGGAGAGAGATGTTCCAGGTAGTTCTTGTTCAAGAGGGGAGTCTTCTGGTTCATGTAGCAGGGGGAGCGTTGCTCCAGGTGCTCTTGGTTCCAGTGAGGAGGCGTCTTGTTCAGAAAGCAAGGGGAGCATTGTTCATTGTTTGCCCGGGAACGGAGCTGGTTCAGGAGCAGCGGAGGTGGTTAGTCGTGATCCGATTCTTCGGAGATCGAAGAGGATCAGTAAGCCACCAGCTCGATATAGCGAAGGGAACATGGCGGATTTGGTCCCATGTTTCTTTGTTAGCCATCAGGTCGAGCAAGGTACTTCTGGCTGTGATGACCCCACTAGAATCAAGGAGGTGGTTGACACCAAGGCTGAAGAGGTGACTTCTTTCAGAGGTAACGAGGCTTGGCCTTTTGTGCCCAAGGTAGTTGGTGATACTCCTGTGATGCATGAGTGGAGGTTGAAGCTGAAGAAGGCAGAGGGAAGCATGACTCTTTTTGGGAGATGCTGGAGGGCTCCCTCATGGTCCATGATATGCGGGGCGAGAACTATGTCTTGGACATCTCTTCGTAGATGCTATCGGAGGGACCACGTGCATGGTTACAGGAGCTGCTGGAGTTATTCACCACTTCTCACTTCAAGGGGGAGTGTTGAATTTTGTGAAGTGAAAGTGGGTGAATGGAAGGCTTGGGCAACCTATCCGCATGGACTACGCGGACAGGGTTGGCGGACTGCTAAGTCGGCATGGATGTTGTAGGCGGTTTGCTCTGTGGCGGCCTGGGCGGTCTGTTCGCGCGGACTACGCGGACAGCAACAGCGGTCTGTCAGGCCGGCGTATACTCAGCAGGCGGTTGAATCCCAGGAAGTAACCAGGCGGATAGAAACTCTATCCGCGGAGTCCGGCATGAAGCGGACTGATGAACTGGAGCTCGGGAGACCGGTTTGGCAGTTGCCTTAGTCTTGCTCTGGTGCAGCAGGAAGCCGCAGAGATCGCAGTTAGTACGGACAGGTTGTGGAGGTCGCCCGGTTTGGCGGGCTAGATCCAGTATCCGCCAGGAAGTGCGGACTGGCCCTTGTGGCCTGTGGACTGGACTTGGTGAGTTTTGAACCAAGTCCAAGTTGGCTCAGTCCGGGGAGATCGCGCAGTGGAGCGCGGGCTGTTTTCTCAGTCTGCAAAGCTTAGTAGAAGTGCTGTTGCCTTGTTTGCTAGCTTGAGGATATGCGGACTGGAGAATTGCGTGTACAAGAGCGTGTGGACTGGAGCTAGAGTCCGCTGAGTTTAGTTTAACTTTGTGATGAGGCTATGGACTCAGGGATGCGGACTGATGAAGTTTGCAGGGATGCGGAACTGGACAAGTCTGCAGGGAAGCGGAGTGGAGAAGTCTGCGGTATATGCGGACTGGAGTTTGCTGTTAAGCGGACTGGAGAATTCTGCGGTATATGCGGACTGGAGTTTGCTGAGTCCGGCAGGTGTCTTGGAAATGAAGCAATGGACTTGGGATGTGTGGACGGAAGCCGGGTGTCCGCTGAGTCCGGCGGTGCCTTGGAGATGAGGCAATGGACTCGGGATGTGTGGACGGAAGCCGGGTGTCCGCTGAGTCCGACAGGTGCCTTGGAGATGACGCAATGGACTCAGGATGTGCGGACGGAAGCCGGGTGTCCGCTGAGTCCGGCAGGTGCCTTGATGGCGAGGATGCGGGCTCGAGTTATGCAGGCTGGTGCTGTGTCCGCGGATTTGCGGACTGGTTGCGGAGTCCGGCTGTGGTGGTCCTGGTTTGGCCCTTGGCGACAAGGCGGACTGGTATGCTGTCCGGCCTTGGTGATGTCTTGGCGGCCTGACCTTTGGCGACAAGGCGGACTGGAGATTGGAGTCCGGCCTTGGAGAAGCTAGGCGGGCTGGCTATCTACATAGGAGCGGCAGACTGGTGTGTGTATCCGCGGGCCTGCGGATACACTTGTTCTTGCTACAGGATGTGGTGGCGATCCTATCGGCTAGGGCGGTGACCATACTCATCATCGTGCCTATAAATAGGATCCATGTTACATCAGGAATTTAGAGACCTCAGGATAGAGAACCGAAGTAAGTGAACAGTAATTTGAGCTCGTGTAAGTTACTGCGGACTGGACTTGGGTGTCCGCGCGGTTTGAAAGAGTTGATCGGGTTGTGCTGTGCAGGTTGTGCGGATAGCGCTGGAAAGCCAGGACTTGGCTCTGATTGCAGTCAGGGACAGTGCGGACTCTGTGGTTAAGCAACAGGCAGTAAACAGCAGGTCGCGGACAGCGACTAAGCGGTCTTCTCTTTGGCAACTTGGTTCGGGGTTCAGGAAGTCGCCTGTCTCAGGCGGACTATTCTATTCGGTATCGCAACGTGTGCGGTCTGGTGGCTAGGCGACCTCGCGGTCAGGCGGCTTGCAGATCGGCGGTGAAGAGCTAAGCATTGGAATAAGGGGTAGTCTGCGTGGCTTGGTTACGGTTTTGCGACCTGGCGGATTGAGCAGACTCCACAACAGTAGGTCATGCGGCTTGACGTTTGAGTTCGCGCGGCTTGTATTGTTTTTGTCTTTGTATCTGTCTCTGCTCTCCCTATGTTGGTTTTGGTGAATCATGTCTCGCCATGTATGTCTCGCCTTGTAAAGAAGTTTGCTGTTGATCAATAAAGATATTTGCTTGCTGCATGTGTTGCTGGTTGTTACTGCTTTGTTGAGATAACTCCTTCTTTCTCCAAGATCCGGGAAAACGTTCAACATTATAAGTGGAGGTGTCCTCCTCCGGTTTGTTGACTTTCAACAGGGTATCCGAGGAGGCCTCTGCGGGTTTGTTGAATTTCAACAATGATAAGTGTGCTCTGAATACTCTTAAAGATGCAGACCTTGAAGCCTTTGGAGGGGAAGCTTTTAGTGGATATGATTTGAATGATCTATTGATATAAAATGATTTCACTTTGATATGTTTTGAATTAAGTATTAACGAGACATGCTTTAAATTGATATGTTTTGTAAGAAATATTTTTTTGTTACATTTCAGGGGTTGGTATAAGAAATGTTCTTATTCTGAACTTAACATTGTCTATGTTCATGATAAAATAGTTGCATTTAAACCATGATAATAGATGCTTTGCTCACAAACCCATCAACATATTATCAGTGCTTTTTTGCCTTTTATTTTATTACTTGTCTCCATCGAAATAAATGAATGAATGATATTTTTTGGATGCCATTTAATTACATTCTTCTCAATAATTGTTATATCCACTGCAAATTCTTCAATTTTGAGCTTATGCAACCACAAATCATGATTTGTTCAAAGTCATTCGATCCGATCTCCAGTGGAGATATCGGTAGTTATTGGCAAGATCATTCTAATCTTTATTTGGCTGTGTGTAGCTTGTTGATTTCATTTTGCTCAAAATTTGATCCTTTGAGTAGTTTTTGTTGTCCAACATACAAGCGTAACTTGTTTAATTTGTATATTTAGATGATGATATGTTACAATTCTAGTCACTAATGGCAAAACGGTTCAACCTCGGTTCAACCAGTCAAACTGATTGAACCTTGAACCTCTCTCAAGATCAGTTCTATGTCCAGTCCAATTCTCAAAACCTTGAGTAAAACACTTCACATTGCGTCGAGATTAGTGTAGTCAAAATTTCACACATATAATAGAATAGCTCTTCAACCAATAACCAGTTTGTCAAATAGTGTAAAGATTTAGTTTTGGTCAATTATTTGAGTTTGAATTCACCCCTAAATTTTAGATTCGAATTTGGGTTTGTATTCAAATTTGGCTTTGAATTTGAATTCGTTTTAAATAATGGACCATATCAATTTTATTAAGACGGACGTGATGATTTTTATATATAATATAAATATATCTATATTATTTGTGAAATATTCGCGAATCTTGTCAATAGATATAATATTATTCAGATTTGAATAACACTTGAATCCGAACTTTAATTTAAATTCGAGATCAAATTCAAAAAATACGAGTCTTAATTGAATCTTCACGAATCGATTCTCAAATTATTCATGAACTGTTTGGTTCGTGAACAACTAGCCCTAGGTGTTTCTAATGGGTTTTTAAAAGATTCTTTAATAATTATTAAAAAATAGCAATGTTATAAACATATCTTTGTTTAGGGTCTTAATGTGCTCAAATTATAATGTTGTTTTCTTCAAAGTTGCATAGAATAAAGATCTCTATAACTTTCATGTTAGTCACTTTTGCTAAATCAGTCTTCATCTAATTAATAGTTAGCCTTGAAAGGTGTTTATCAATATAAGCTATACAATTTATTTAGAGATGGCTAAGGGTTGCTCGAATCTTGAAGTAAATCAGATGATTTGCATGTCGTCTGACTAGAGATTTTGTTGTCTAAATGGATAGTAGATTCAAAGTTCTGGATCTCCTGTTGTTGCTCTTGCTCGTGTCTATTAGGCTACACCACCTACCCTGTCACATAGAATAGTTCTTCTAGCTCTCAAGGGGGAAACAATGAAGGATTTGTCAAATTTAATTAAAAGAGTCATTTCATCCCTCACCCGCCAAATTTAACGCTTGGGGCATAGAAAGTTACAAACAAGTTCAAGATAATAACCAATGCATAATAATATACAACTGACGGGGTCCATGTGAAATCTCTAAGTCAAGCTGAAAAGACTCGGGCTGAGTACGCGTGAGCCCGATCGGACCGATTGCACACATCAAAGTCTAAAGTCCCGAAAGCCCCTAAGAAATAAGTTGGACCCGCATGTAACACCCCCTATCCGTCGCATAGCATATAGCAGTAGGTCCGGCCGGGGCCCGACGCCATATACCACAGACAGACTGGGTGGTTACTCAACGGAAACCATCCAACCAATCACAACGTCGTACACAGAGCATTCTAGTGGAAGCAGTTTAAATAGTTGCAAATAAAAGAACCCAGCAACAAGCATGAATGTACACTAATGAGCCAAAAAGGAATGAAGTACATACACAAGTACTGGTCTTAAGGCCTTACAAATGGTTTACTCTTATTACATGTTTTCCATACCACGACACGCAGGCCGGTCATACATGAACAAAAGCAAGTAAACACTCCAATTAGGCATTCGAGGGCCGGCTTCGCAATTTGGGCTTTAGCCCGCTATTGACCGCTTGGTCCGGCAGCACCTGCAAGCAACAAACCACCGCACGGTGGCAAACAAAAGCAACGGTCAGCAATGCTGACCAAATTATAACGATCCCGCCCCCAATTCGGGGCGGCGATGCTCCTTCCCTGCATTTTATTAGCATAACCAAGCAGTATAGTAATGTCACTACATCACAGGCGTAGGCTCGCACGGCCACACACCCCGTGCACTCAGGGCACATTCTCAGTGAACTCGGTCAAAACCGGGTCCCATCACCGCCACTTGGACGGCACCATACGTGAGCATTTGAGTCTTCTAGGCAGAAGTTATGACACTTAAAATCATCAACAGTCTATAAGCACAAGTCATGACACTTAAAATCATCGACAGCCAAAGACCCGACCTCTATGCCCCGGCATAGAGCAGGAACGGTTCCACTTAACCTGTTGCTCACTTGCCACGTCATTTAAAATCATCGGCACGAGTTAAGTTTCCCCGAAGGCCGTGAATCGAACGCATAATAATACATAACCCAGTTACATACAAGTTGGCTCCCAGGCCACCAAAACAGTAGAATCACGCATCCGCCCAGTTTTCCGGGTGCACCTTGGAGTTAATCCCCAAGGCTCCCTGTTGCAATCTACCACGTAGAAAACCCGAAAAACAAACATTCGCACGGAGTCTTCTACGGCATTTATGCAATGCAACATCACTGATCAAGACCAACATGTCCGGGTAGGCTTCACACATCATGCATATATCCGTTCTCGATTACGGACTCTACACAACTGGGAATTTACATATCTACCCGAAGGAACGCCTCAAACTCATAGCATACTCGTGAGAGCGGGCTTCCTATGCAAAAGAAGTAGAGCTTCACATGCTCAAGTAGAGAATCGTTACCCTAGCGTTCTTCCTTGGCGCCATGGAAATGTAAACAGATGAAAAGCACCACAATCTCCTTGACTTCGTAGATCCGAAGTCGGCTCGCGATTTGGAGCTCTAAAACTCCTCCAAAGACTGGATCTAGACTTCTTCCTCCTCCTTTGATCTCCCCTCTCTCTAGGATTTAGACGGAGAACTTACGACAGAAAATGATGGCGTGGAAACCCTTCTCTCAGGTATAACCCCTTCGGGAATAACCACAGCCGTCGGATCCCACAAAAAGGGATGCACAGACACGATACATGTTTGACCTGGACAAATGGGGTTAAACACCGTACAGTACACCAATAGGAGCAGGACATGTCCGCGTCAAAACAGTGTCGGAACATTTAGTCAACTCCCGCCAAAAATCCCTGTGTCGACACTCCGTGTCGACAGAGTTAAACACGCCACAATCGCCCCGCGCTCGATGATCGTCGAACTAAGATCGTCGACCGCTGCCAGATTGTCGAACGAAAAATTCTGGCCAAATCGTCGAACGCACGACCCGATCGTCGAACGGAGATCGCTGGCCCGATTGTCGAACCCACGGCCCGATCGTCGAACCCAAAATATCGACAGATCGTTGACCGCAGCATTGTGACCAGATCGTCAACCGCTGCTCGACGATCGTCGAACCTAGAATATCGACAGATCGTCGACCGCAGCATTGTGACCAGATCATCGACCGGTGCTCGATGATCGTCGAACCCAGATTTCTGCCTGATCGATTTGCCAGATCTTTGAACTACCCCGACACGCCCTGGGACACGCCCGTGTCCAGGGCCGTGTTTGCTGCTCGACGATCGTCGAACCCAATTTGGTCGACCTCTCAGCCAAATCTTCGAACCCAACACGACATGCCCTGGGACACGCCCGTGTCCCAGGTCGTGTACCTCCTGCCAAATTCCAAATTTGGCCCGGAATGCCTCTCGTCGCTCTTTTGAGTTTCGGGGCGTTACAACTCTCTCCCTCTTAAAATAATTTCGTCCACGAAATTTCATAAAGGAAAGATAAGCACAAAACTAAAATTGTACCTAAGTGGAACAACTCCGGGTACTCGTCAAGCATAGTCTGCTCCCGTTCCCAAGAAAGCTCTTCTCGACCGCAATTGTCCCAACGGACCTTGACCATCTTAATCTCTTTATTGCGTAACCGCTTGACTTCCGCGTCCTAAATTCGTACAGGCTTGACCTTTGTCGTCAACCCACTATCCACCGACACTTGATCAACCACGATCACTTGTGAAGGCTCTTGCACCGCCTTCCGTAGCACTGATATATGGAATACATCATGTAGACCACTGAGCTCCACAGATAGCTTCAACCGATAAGCCGCTTCGCCAATCCGCTCCAAAACCTCATACGGCCCAAGGTACATCGGGCTTAGCTTTTTCAAGCGCCGCACCCGCGAGACACCCTTGAACGGCTTGATCTTTAAGTACACCCAGTTGCCCACAGCGAACTCCACGTTCCTGTGCTTGGCATTATAGTACTTCGCTTGCCGGTCCTGAGCGATAAGCAATCTCTCCCGAATGGTCCGCACCAACGAAGTAGCATCTTCCACCTCTTGACGTTTGTACAACTTTGACTCACCCGTTTCCAACCAGGACAACGACGTGCGACATCTTCTACCATAAAGGGCCTCGAAGGGTGCCATTTGAATACTCGCCTGGTAGCTATTGTTGTACGCAAACTCCATCAAATAAAGATGGTCTTCCCATTGCTTTCCAAAGTCCAAGACACACATGCGGAGCATGTCTTCCATAGTTCTATTGACCCTCTCGGTCTGCCCATCCGTCTGCGGATGGAAGGCTGTGCTAAAACTCAGCTTTGTTCCCAACATTTGTTGCACAAGCCTCCAATCATTGGACGTGAACCGCCCATCTCGGTCACTCACAATGCTGCGGGGCACACCGTGGAGCCGCACTATGTTATCCACATATAATTTTGCCAACTTCTCCACCGGATCATCCTTCCTATGCGGAATGAAATGCGACACCTTCGTTAGCCGATCTACGACCACCCAGATGGCATCGTTCCCCTTTTGCGACCTTGGCAACCCGTGCACAAAGTCCATAGTGATGTCATCGAATTTTCACTCCGGAATAGGTAAGGACTTCAGAAATCCTCCCGGCTTTTGGCACTCCGCCTTCACCAAGATGCAAGTTTGGCACTTCGCCACGTAGAGCGCCACATCCTTCTTCAAACCCGGCCACCAAAACAGTTTCTTAACATCACGGTACATCTTTGTGCTCCCCGGGTGAATCGAGTACATGGTATGGTGCACCTCGTATAACAAATCCGCCCGCAAATTGCCCACGCTTGGGACGCAAAGACGACCGTCTTTCCAAAGTAATCCGTCCTCCACAACGAATTGGGAATTTGACCCATCCAGAGCCTCTACCATGAACTGCTTCATGTGGTCATCAAAATCCAAAGCCTGCCGAATCCGATCAGCCAGGTCATATTGAACTTCAGTACAATTCAATAGTGCTTCAGCGCTTAACTGCTTATCCACGCAAGAAATCTCCAACGCCTCCAACTCCCGAACCAACCGCTCATCATGCACGGATAGCCAATTGGCTTGAGCTGGGGCTCGACGACTCAACACGTCCGCAACCACATTGACCTTACTAGGCACGTAGTGCATCTTGAATGTATAGTCCCCCAAGAACTCCATCCATCTACGCTGCCGCATATTCAGATCTTTCTGATCAATCAAATGCTTCAGGCTCTTGTGATCGGTGTAGATATCAATCTTCACACCATACAAATAATGACTCCACAACTTCAAGGCAAAAATCACGGCCGCTAACTCCAAGTCATGGACTGGATAATTCCTCTCGTGCACTTTCAGCTGTCGCGAGCCATAAGCTATCACACTTCCATGTTGCAGTAGCACGCAACCCAAACCGCTGCCCGAAGCATCGCTATAAATCTCATAACCTTCGGTCCCACTCGGCGAACTCAGCAAAGGCGCCGTGGTCAACCGACATTTCAACTCCTCAAAAGCTCGTACGCACTCCGGCGTCCAAACGAACTTCTGCTCCTTCCTCGTCAAAGTAGTGAGAGGTAACGCTATCCGCGAGAAGTTCTCTACGAAGCGCCTTTAATAGCCGGCAAGCCCCAGAAAGCTCCAGACTTCCGCTACCGTAGAAAGCTCAGGCCACTCCCGTATCGTAACAATCTTCGCTGGATCCACTGCAATACCTTCCCACTCACTATATGACCGAGGAATGCCACTGAGGACAACCAAAACTCGCACTTCGAGAACTTGGCATACAATTGATTCCTCCTTAGCGTCTCCAAAACTAAATGAAGATGCCTGAAGTGATCTTCCTCACTCTGCGAGTACACCAAAATATCGTCGATGAAGACGATCACAAAATGGTCCAAGTACTCCCCGAAGGTCCTGTTCATCAAATCCATGAACACTGACGGCGCATTAGTCAGTCCAAACGGCATGACCGTAAAATTGTAATGCCCGTATCTCGATAATAAATACAAAGTCTCAAGCTCCCGTCCTTCTTCTTTACAAAGAGGACCGATGCGCTCCAAGGCGACGAACTTGGACGCACATAAATTTGCTCCAACAACTCTTGAAGTTGCACCTTAAGCTCCTCCATCTCCTTAGGCGCTAACCGATACGAAGAGCGTATGACCGGTTTGGCATCACAACAAACCGCCTTAACCAACTGAAGAGCAGACACCAACGTCATGCTCGACCCCTTTCAAGCCCACAAATGTCGTCTCACGACCAGTTCCCACCTTGACTTTCTTGCGATCTCGATCAATGTATGCTTGCTGCTCCGAGAGGAGCCAGTCCATACCAACGATTACGTCGAGCTCTCCTAACAGTAGTAACGACGCTTGTAAGTCAAAGTCTTGACTCCCAATTCGCACCTAAACGCAACAGATTCTACTCGCGTGCATTGAACACCATTGGACAACAACACATCCAATTTGTCTTTCGCCATCGAAGGAGGTACTCCGACGCGCAATACAAATCCTTTTGTCAAAAGGGAATGCGAGCTCCCTAAACGAACGGTGCACTCGCCGAATAATCAAAAATCAGAACAAAGCTTAGCACAAACAGTTCTAAGCTATCAGGCACAAGGGCAACAAATATTTGAAGCTAAACTGCTATAACTTTAAGCCATACCTGTTATCATGACAGCATGCTTCTTCTCGGACTTGGGACGTCCGTTCCAGCAGTCTCGGGCAAAGTGCCCAGACTTTCCACAATTAAAGCATGCGCCCGGGGTTCGACCCATAGTTACCCCAGGAGCACCAAAAGAATGAGCTAGACCTGAAGTCCTAGCCTTCTTATACCACCTACGATAACCAGACTTGGAGGAGTTCGGCATTTTGAACTCCATCTTCTGCATATCCAAGTCTTTGCTTCCTTGGATTCGATTCAGGTCACTGACACTTTGTCCTATACCTGCTCCTGACATAGCTTTCTTTAACTTCGGAGCATTATTCCGATAATCTCGGGCAAAGTGCCCTTCCTTGCCACAAGAATGACATTTGTAAATGACTTTGCTAGTCGATGATCTAGTCCCCTTTTTCAGCATTCCACAGGGTGCAACTCTTATGGGGCTTGTAGATTTCGATACTCCGCTCACTGGCATCTGGCGAGTCTTCCTCAAATCTACTTCCAATGCTCTAGCCGACTCCACTAATGCTCGGAATCCCAAGAGTTTTGGTCCTAGCAGTAGAATTCGCAGCTCGCCACGCAGACCATTATAAAACCTATCGACCATCGACTGGTCGCTCTCTACTTCAGAGCCTGGGTAGCGTCTTATCATCAGAAACGCTTGCAAATATTCCTCAACTGAGTGCGTACAATGCACTAAGAGCATGTTCAACTGCTGCCCCAAAGGTCCTATAAATGCCGTTTGCTCCAACACACTACCTGACGTTGGAATAATAGGGTACTGCACACGTCTTTCATTTGGTGCTCCAATCGCAGCGAACACTGCTTCCACCTCCATTCTTATGGTTTCAGTGGAGGCAAGGGTTGCAAGCACGTCACCAGGTGCACTATAATCCTCAGAAACCGGATATTCCGACGGCACAGCACCGCTTCCGGTCACCTATAGTGGTACAAAACACCATTAAGCGACCAAACAAAATTGCAAACAATAATTATAGGAACACGCAGGTTCCCCAAACACGTGTATTTTCATTCCTAAGTGGACATTCATGGGTTCTTTTGATGTTATAAAGATGACACACATACATGTGCTCACCACCCCTTAAAAAGAATTCGTCCACGAATTCATTTAAGCATGACCGAAACCAGTCCTCTGATACCAAATTGTAACACCCCCTATCCGTCGCATAGCATATAACAGTATGTCCGGCCGGAGCCCGACGTCATATACCACAGGCAGACCGGGTGGTTACTCAACGGAAACCATCCAACCAATCACAACGTCCTACACAGAGCATTCTAGCGGAAGCAGTTTAAATAGTTGCAAATAAAAGAACCCAACAACAAGCATGAATGTCCACTAATAAGCCAAAAAGGAATGAAGTACATACACAAGTACTGGCCTTAAGGCCTTACAAATAGTTTACTCTTATTACATGTTTTCCATACTACGGCATGCAGGCCGGTCATATATGAACAAAAGCAAGTAAACACTCCAATTAGACCTTCGAGGGCCGGCTTCGCAATTTGGGCTTTAGCCCGCTATTGACCGCTTGGTCCGACAGCACCTGCAAGCAACAAACCACCGCACAGTGGCAAACAAAAGCAACGGTCAGCAATGCTGACCAAATTATAACGATCCCGCTCCCAATTCGGGGCGACGATGCTCCTTCCCCGCATTTTATTAGCATAACCAAGCAGTATAGTAATGTCACTACATCACAGGCATAGGCTCGCATGGCCACACACCCCGTGCACTCAGGGCACATTCTCAGTGAACCCGGTCAAAACCGCGGTCCCACCACCGCCACTTGGACGACACCATACATGAGCATTTGAGTATTCTAGGCAGAAGTTATGACACTTAAAATCATCAACAGCCTATAAGCATAAGTCATGACACTTAAAATCATCGACAGCCAAAGACCCGACCTCTATGCCCTCGACATAGAGCAGGAATGGTTCCACTCAACCCGTTGCTCACTTGCCACGACATTTAAAATAATCGGCATGAGTTAAGTTTCCCCGAAGCCCGTGAATCGAATGCACAATAATACATAACCCAGTTACGTACAAGTTGGCTCCCAGGCCACCAAAACGGCAGAATCACGCATCCGCCCAGTTTTCCGGGTGCACCTTGGAGTTAATCCCCAAGGCTCCCTATTGCAATCTACCACGTAGAAAACCCGAAAAATAAACATTCGCACGGAGTCTTCTCCGGCATTTATGCAATGCAACATCACCGATCCAGACCAACATGTCCGGGTAGGCTTCACACATCATGCCTATATCTGTTCTCGATTACGGACTCTACACAACGGGGACTTTACATATCTACCCGAAGGAACGCCTCAAACTCACCGCATACTCGCGAGAGCGGGCTTCCTATGTAAAAGAAGTAGAGCTTCACATGCTCAAGTAGAGAATCGTTACCCTAGCATTCTTTCTTGGCGCCATGGAAATGTAAGCGGATGAAAAGCACCACAATCTCCTTGCCTTCGTAGATCCGAAGTAGGCTCGCGATTTGGAGCTCTAAAACTCCTCCAAAGACTGCATCTAGACTTCTTCTTCCTCCTTTGCTCTCCCCTCTCTCTAGGATTTAGACAGAGAACTTACGGCAGAAAATGATGGCTTTGAAACCCTTCTCTCAGGTATAACCCCTTCGGGAATAACCACAGCCGTCGGATCCCACAAAAAAGGATGCACGGACACGATCCATGTCTGACCTGGATAAATGGGTTTAAACACCGTACAGTACACCAATAGGAGCAGGACACATCCGCGTCAAAATAGTGTCGGAACATTTAGTCAACTCCCGCCAAAAACCCCTGTGTCGACACTCCGTGTCGACAGAGTTAAACACGCCACAATCGCCCCGCGCTCGACGATCGTCAGACCAAGATCGTCGACTGCTTCCAGATCGTCGAACCGAAAACTCTGGAGAAATCATCGAACGTACGGCCCGATCGTCGAACAGAGATCACTGGCCCGATCGTCGAATCCACGACCCGATCGTCGAACCCACGGCCCGATCGTCGAACCCAGAATATCGACAGATCGTCGACCGCAGCATTGTGACCAGATCGTCGACCGCTGCTCGACGATCGTCGAACCCAGAATATCGAAAGATCGTTAACCGCAGCATTGTGACCAGATCATCGACCGCTGCTCGACGATCGTCGAACCCAGATTTCTGCCTGATCGATTTGCCAGATCTTTGAACGACCCCGACACGCCCTGGGACACGCCCATGTCCAGGGCCGTGTTTGCTGCTCGACGATCGTCAAACCCAATTTCATCGACCTCTCAGCCAAATTGTCGAACCCAACACGACACGCCCTGGGACACGCCCATGTCCCAGGCCGTGTACCTCCTGTCAAATTCCAAATTTGGCCCGGAACGCCTCCCGTAGCTCTTTTGAGTTTCGGTGCGTTACATCGCACACACGTGCGTTTGGGCCACGCAGGTGCGCCAGGCCTACGTGCGGGCACGTCCGGCCAGTGCGTGTGTGGCCACGTATCTCCCAGTATACGCACGCGCGATGCGCGCACGACACGCGTGCGTCCAACCCCTTGCGACTGCACACCAAGTGGTCGCGCCCCACACGCGTGTATCGCGCCCCACACGCGTGTACCACGCCCCACACGCGTGTACCGTGCCCGCGCGTGTGCACACGCTAGTGGACGTCGTCGCTGCTGCTGGTGACCCCCGTCATATCTAGCCGCCTTTGCCACCATCATATGCAATCGACCTCTACCACCTTAGGGCACCTTGCCCGGGCCGCCCGAACTGCCCGGGGGGCACTCCCATAATTTCACTAAATTTGGTGATCCAGGTGACTGCAACAGAGCAATGCAATTTTCCAGCTCAAATTATTCCCCGACGCAATTATCATCATGACCCTTTAGAAAACTATAAATAGGCTTTCGGGCCTTCATTTGAATACAAGCAACTCTGGAAGCAAGAGAGAGCTCTGAGAGTTTTTGGTAAGATCGTGGACTTTGGCCGATTCTCTGCTTAAGAATTCTCTCTGATTCTCTCCTTTTGCTAAGACTTCGAGAAGCTCAAAGTCACATCAATCGCCCCTGCGAGAGAGCTCCCATCAAGGCTCCACTTCAACGAGATTGCTTCCACCAGCAGCTTTGTGGACTAAGAGAATTTCCAGCCAAAATGCTACCACCATGGTTTTGTGAGTTCAGCAACATTCCAAGGACAGAGTGCACTCAATAAGGCTCCGAGGACTTAGCCGTTTTTCCACATTTTATGTACTTGGCACTTATAACGGAGTAGCAGTGTGTCGCCCTCCGAGATCAAATAAAATTTTGTATAAATCAGAGAAACTAGTGGATTTTGGCTCGGTACAGCTCCATCCAAGTGGGTTTTCACCATTTCTAGGTTTTCCACGTCAAAAATACCTATTGTCATTTGATGCGGTTTATTTTGACTGTTTGCACGCTCAGTCCGATTCTGAGCTAAGACGGTCTAATTTCTCCAGATAGAGGAAAAATCGGGTGACCCACAACAACAGTAGAGTGAAGAAAAGTAAGCAGTTATAACAACACGAGTAATAAAATATATAATGATGATGTTATAAGGTTCGATATGCAACCTCAATGTGTTTTTCCTCTTTGTCGACATAGTGACCACTGACCAATTTTGTGATATTTGTCAGGCCTACCCATCGTGGACAGACGGTGATTGTGGGCATGTCAATCCTACTTATATGGTGTTGTCATATCTGAGTCTCAACCATAATTATATCTTAGTAAGTACTATGACGAGTACATGCTATTTTGCCGCACATGCGAATAATAACACATAAGGAGAGGGGTTTTGACCTAGATGATAGGTAGTATTGGATCCCTAGTTTGAATTTGGGCTAGGTTCACTAATTAGGATGAGTTTGACTCACATTGTATAGCCAGGGTCAAGTCTATGAGTTCTAGAGTTTAGGATAATCATTAGGTTCAACTTTCATGGACCAGCCAACAGAGGACTTCAGTAGACTCAGACTTATAAGAATTCAGAGTTCAAAACTATCAGTTCGAAATTCATCGAACTCAGCTCGACGATCGTCGATCGCAGATCGACGAACTCAGAGTTAATTCTCTGAGTTGAGCTCGACGATATTCGAGCTCAGGTCGACGAAATCTGGAGTTCAGCTTCAATAGATTCTTTCCAGTTTATTTTCGCTGAACTCAGCTCGACGAAGACCGATTCTCTGCTCGACGAACTTGGAGCGCAGAATTGGCAAGTTATTTGTAGAATGTAGTTCACTGAGCTCAGGTAGACAAACATGATTTATTAGCTCGACGAACTTGGATCTCCAGTCGACGAATTCTGTTAAGAGCTCGACGAATTCTGTCCCGAGCCAGACTTAGGAGTTTTTCCTTATTTCTGTCCTTATTTAGTATATTATTTAGCAGTGATTTGCTGAATAATTAATGCTCATATTCTCCTGAATATAGCCATTAATGACAACATTAATTATGGTCTTCATTAGGATTAATTACTTGCTTAATTTATTGGGACAGTTAGGGAAACTCATTTAAGAATATTCTCCAGCCGTTTCGTTCTCCAGATCAATCAGCAATCAATGCTTGGAATTCAAATTTCGAAGGAGAATTTTGACAATAGAATATAAAAAAGATTTTTCTCTTTTCAGATAACAGAATAAGAGAATACACAGATATAGAGAATACAGAGAAGATATACAAAAACATACAAAAGATTATCTGCTTCTTCTCTATGCTGAAAACTACCTGTTTTCCCCTAATTCTTTTTGAAGACTGAAGAGGAACAACCATCAAATATCAAGATTCTTCTTTAACTTCTGATCCAGGAATCTTTAGAGATAATCATTCAACATCTGTCTACAAGTTCCTAGACATCTTTTCAAGACAAGACTGAAGACCTACACCATGAGCAAGGCTCCAAGCTTTCTGAACCATTCTTTAATTAAGAAGGAGCTTTGACACCAACAATCCACAAGTCTTCTCTATTGTATAGAGAAAAGAGAAGACACCATCACTCTCTCAATCTCCTATAAAAGGGTTTATTAACTCCCTTCAAAAGTTTATTCTTGGTTTTTGGGCACCTAATCAAAAGCCTAAAGGGTTGTGAGATCTCCCTGTAAATAGATCTTGTGGTGGCTATCACCTGATCAAAAACTTGATAGTGGATTCCTACCAGGGTGGTAGAAGAGTGGATGTACCCAGGTCAGGGAACCACTATAAAATTCTTGTGTTGTCTGTGTGTGATCATTTTCTGTTTTGTTCTTACTGTGCTGTGATAGTTTAGCTTAGTTTGCATTTCTTTTTATACTACTATTGGTGTCACCTATTTTAATCTGATAAATTTTAAAATAGCCAAAAGGTTTTAAGTTACTCTATTCACCCACCCTCTAGAGTAATCAGATCTATCCCCTCTTTCAGGCAGCTAGCCTATGGTCACCCCTCTTTGAATCAACCTAAGTCTGTCGTCCTACTCACCCATTAACGTGACCTAGTTAGGGAGATGGCGAATCCACCACTTCAGTGCACCCATCTCACCCATCACATATGCATGTGCATAATTTTATTTAATAAGAAAAAGGTGCGCCAAATGTATTCAATATTGAAGTTATTTTAAGCATTTTCCCTACTTTAGGTCTTATTTGGTGTGACCAAATGACCTCAAATTTGGAAATATAGAGGATAGATCTGATTACTCTAGAGGAGGGTGGGGGGTGAATAGAGTAACTTAAAATTTTTTGGCTGTTTTAAAATTTATCAGAGTAAAATAGGTGATACCAATAGTAGTATAAAAAGAAATGCAAACTAAGCTAAACTATCACAGCACAGCAAGAACAAAATAGAAAATGATCACAAACTGACAACAGAAGAATTTTATAGTGGTTCCCCAACCTATGTACATCCACTCTTCTACCAACCTGGTAGGAATCCACTATCAGGTTTTTAATCAGGTGACTGCCACCATAAGAGCTATTTATAGGGAGATCTCATAACCCTTTAGGCTTTTGATCAGGTGCCCAAAAACCAAGAATAAAATTTTGAAGAGAGTTAATAAAACCTTTTACAGGAGGTTGAGAGAGTGATGTTGTCTTCTCTTTTCTCTATACAACAGAGAAGACTTGTGGATTACTGGTGTCAAAACTCCTTCTGAATTAAAGAATCGTTCAAAAAGCTTGGAGCCTTGCTCAAGGTGTAGGTCTTCAGCCTTGTCTTGAAAAGATGTCCAGGAACTTGTAGACATATGTTGAATGATTGTCTCTAAAGATTCCTGGATCAGAAGTTGAAGAAGACTCTTGATGTTTGATGGTTATTCTTCTTCAGTCTTCAGAAAGAACAAGGGGAAAACAGGTAGTTTTCAGCACAAAGAAGAAGCAGATGATCTTCTGTATGTTTCTGTATATCTTCTATGTATTCTCTGTATTTGTGTATTCTCTTATTTTGTTATCTGAAAAGAGAAAAATCTCTTTTATATTTTGCTGTCAAAATTCTCCCTTGAAATTTGAATTCCAAGCATTGATTGCTGATTGATCTGGAGAATGAAATGGCTGGAGAATATTCTTAAATGAGTTTACCCAACTGTCCCAATAAATTAAGCAAGTAATTAATCCCGATGAAGTCCATAATTAATGCTGCCAATAACGGCTATATTCAGGAGAATATGAGCATTAATTACTCCGAAAATCACTGCTAAATAATATACTAAATAAGGATAGAAATAAGGAAAAACTCCTACGTCTGGCTCGGGATAGAATTTGTCGAGCTCTTTACAGAATTCGTCAACTGGATATCCAAGTTCGTCGAGCTGATAAATCCTGTTTGTCGACCTGAGCTCAGCAAACTGCATTTTGCAAATAACTTGCCAATTCTGCACTCCAAGTTCGTCAAGCAGAGAATCTGTCTTCGTCGAGTTGAGTTCAGCGAAAATAAACTGGAAAGAATCTGTTGAAGCTGAACTCTAGATTTCGTCGACCTGAGCTCGAATATCATCAAGCTCAACTCAGAGAATTAACTCTGAGTTCATCGATCTGCGATCGACGATCGTCGAGCTGAGTTAGAAGAATTTCGAACTGATAGTTTTGAACTCTGAATTCTTCTAAGTCTGAGTCTACTGAAGTCCTCTACTGGCTGGTCCATGAAAGTTGAACCTAATGACTAGCCTAACTCTAGGACTCATAGACTTGACCCTGGCTATACAATGTGGGTCAAACTCATCCTAATTAGTGAACCTAGCCTAAATTCAAACTAGGGATCCAACAATCTCCCCCTATTTGGGTGAGGTCACTAATACAAACAAAAGAAAATAATCACAAAGTAGAATAAAATATATCTGGCAGAAAATAAAATATCCAGCAGATATGTACACAGTTGCTTCATGATTAACAAATAGAGTTCAGAAAATAAAAATTAAGCACAATAGTTATCAGTTCTTCTTTGACTTTTCTTTATCAGCTTTGTCAGATTTTTCAGAGGGCTGTCTGAATACAATCTCTCTGTTTGGATTAGTTGCTTCTCTTTTAGACTTAGTCATGTCAGGTGCTCCAATGATATTGACAGAAGTTGCTCTTGGAACAACAGCATCTGGATGTAAGCTCATATAAGCATCTACATTAAAAAAGTGCTTAGCTTTGTCATACCTTTTTAACTCCTCTTTCCTGTAAGAAGACATTGTAGTATATTGAGAGGGATCTTTGCCTTCTGCTTTAGCTTTGTTTATTAAAGAGAGTCCAACCAGTTCTTGAAATCTAGCCATCTTTGAAGTATTTTCTTATTCAGGGTCAACAAAAGGAACTAGTGGAGAGTAAGGTCTTTTAGAACTAATATCTTTTTCAGATTGATTAACTTCAGATGCTTTCTATTGCATGCCTTGCTTCTGATATTATTGTTGTTGTCTGCTGCTGCTTAAAGAATGTCTCAACTGAACTGCTTCCTTGGAAATGAGATCTTAAAGATCTGTCTTGTTGCCTTTGGTAAGTTTGAGTGTATGATTTAGATCTCTGAGAAACATTCCCTGAAGCACTTGCTGCTGGAGGAGGAGGAGGAGGACCTCTCCAATTCTTTTGAGAAGGAGGAGGAGAGTACCTTCTACTCTTCTTCCTTGCTTTTTGCTCATTCTTTGATAGCCACATCCAGTTAGGCATCCCTGAGTAAGGAGTAATCTTTTGCAAAATGTAGTAGGGAGTGTCTGCATTGGGATTTGGCTTAGGAACAACCTTAGCAGGAGCTTTCCTTTTCTTATCAATCTTCTTCTTAGATTTTGGATCATCAGATTCATCAGACTTTGCACCATCATTGTCATCATCAGAGGATCCTGGAGGGTTGTCATACATAACATCAATTTCCTTCAGAGTGTCTTTAGACATCTGCTTCTCAGCCTGAGGCTGTACTGGAATTTTTGTTTCTACAATACTTTCAGTGACTGTTAGATTCTCTTCCTCTATGTCTGTAAGAATAATATCATCCAGGTTTGGTAAAGGACTATCATCCATTTTATAAGTAGGATGGGAGATAGCCTTAGGAGGGGAGATAGCCTTGGGGGCTGATTCTGTGAGTGGCTCTGCTTCTACAAAACTTGCCTTTAGTTTCTAAACAACTGCAGGGCTTATTGGGGAAGTGTAGCATACTATAGCCATAGAATGCTCTGGGTAAACTTCTGGAAGATGATTCAGATAAGCTATATCAAAAGAATTTAATAAATGAAATAAATCAACTGTGGGATTGATAATACAATCACCAACAATTATAATCTCTGGAGTTTCTACTGCTGCATCTGTACAAACCATTTCAGTATCAACTACTGCTGGTGTAACTACTACATCTATTGGAACTTCTACTGCTGGAGCTGTTGCTGTTAGAACTGCTTCTTGATAGAGCATCTCCCCCTGCCTGGTTTCAGTGGAAACTTGAGCCAGGCCCCTAGAAGAAGAAGGGACAGAGGATGCATCAAAGAGGGCAGCAAGTGATTTGATGGAGGCAACAAGAGGTGTGATTGCCTCTGCAATGAGTTGCCTGATGACTGGAGTGATGTGCTCCAGGAGGGTGGAAATATAAAGAGAATCCATATCCATAAACTCGGGAGGAGTTTGAGTGGATATAGATGGATGAAGGGGAGGAATGAAATCAAATGAAATAACATCTTGCATTATGTTATCCTGAGAAGGTGATGCAGAAGGAGATGGAACAGGAGTGGATATGTCATGTTGAGGTGAGGTTGGTGTAGATGGCAGGGAGGTTAGCAAATCAAATGTGAGGTATGACATGAATGTATGAGGATGTATGTCAGTAAGATGAGGTGGTAATGGAGATGGAGGTGGTGTGATGTGTTCTGGAGTTACAGGGGGTGTTTGTTGATGCATTGGTGAGGTAGGTGAAGGAAAGATGGTAGATGGGGGAATATCTTCTGAAGGAGTTATTGTTGGAGGAGGTGGTGACTGAGGATATGAAGGAGTTATTGTTGGAAGAAGTGTTGTTGAAGGAGGAGGTGGAATGAAAACTTCTTCTACAGGGTGGGATGTGGCTGGTATAGCCCTTGCGCTCTCAGAAGCTGCGGAAGAGGAGGAAGCCCTGGATGGCTTAGAGATTGTCCTCTCCCATCTGCCAAAGAGAGCAGATGTAAGCCTCTTTGAGGCATTGATGAACACTGTCGAGGAGACAAGTAGTTCAGGTGCCTTCTCCTGAAGGAAGATTCCCAGAATCCTCGCAAAACAGAATTCTTTCTTTGTATTCTTCTTTTTAATTAACTCAAATAAAATCTATCGCCATTTAACTGATTTCTTCTTAACCAGAGCACACATCACCAGAAATTGGTGTCGGGTGATATAGTCATGAGATGTATGCTTGCCCAATAATACCTTGCCAACTATGTCTGCCAATAATTTATATTGAACAAACAAATTCTTTTTCAATAACTTATTGGGGTTTCCTTCTGAATGACCCATTGTGCTCAGCATATTCTCATATTTATCATGTTCCAATTCAATATCATCTTCTCCAGTTACCAAATCAAAAATTTCAGTTAAAACTACATGAGTTAGAATAACCTGGTTGCCGCTGATGGTGCCGATTATAGTATCTGCATCTGGAGATGTTGAAGTAAAAACCCATTCCCTGATCTCATTTCCTGGTATCTTGATTCGGGTGGACATGAGTTTCTTTAGTTTTTGTTCCTCACACAAATGTAGGATGTCGATGAAGATTTGATCTGTGTGAGATAAGGAGTCAAAATCAACATCAAAACCGGTGTCGAACTTCATGCTTGAGAGTGAGAGCGCCAGAATCGCCATAGTTTTCCTGCAAAAGCAAAAGAGAGAGCAAGAGTAAGAGAACAAAAAGTGCGGGAGGAAGCTAGAAGAAAATCTAGTTATAAGTATTTCAGAATATGCAGCGACAGACTCCGTCTTGCGAAATAAATAAAATTCTTCGATCTGAGTTTGACGAAATATTTTATTGACAAAAGAGTTTGTCGATCTCAGTCAGAAGAAGGGAAAAGTTTTAGTCATTCTCAAGTCGACGAAAATTTTCTGAAGCAATATCGTCGATCTCTGTTCGAGGAATAGAACTTCACACAGAGATTTCGTCGATCTTAGGTCGACGAATTTCTCAAAAACTTTTCTCAGTTCGTCGATCTCCATTCGACGAACTGTTGCAAATTCTTCGACCATAGACAAAAAGTTTAAATTAATGCATCTCCATTTATCATACCTAACTGATTTATAAAGAACATATGTTTCTTCTCATTCAAGGGTTTGGTGAAGATATCTGCCTTTTACAAATCAGTAGAGACAAAGGTGAGATTAATTTTCTTTTTGTCAACACACTCTCTAATGAAATGATATCTTACATCTATATGCTTAGTTCTACTATGATGCACTAGATTCCGTGCAATAGAAATTGCACTGGTATTATCACAAAGTAGAGTTGAATTATTTAAGTTGACACCATAATCTAGGAGTTGATTCTGAATCCACAACATCTATGAACAACAACTGCCAGCTGCAATGTACTCAGCTTCTGCTGTTGAGGTGGACACAGATGTTTGCTTCTTGCAAAACCATGACACTAGCCTATCACCAAGGAACTGACATGTCCCTGACGTGCTCTTTCTATCCACTCTATATCCAGCAAAGTCAGCATCAGAGTATCAAGTTAACTCAAATACTGACTTAGTTGGATACCAGAGTCCTAAATTAGGATAACTCTTTATATATCTCAAAATCCTTTTTAAGAAAATAAGATGAGATTCTTTTAGAGTTCACCTGGAACCTAGCACAAAGACATGTAACAAACATAATGTCTGGTCTACTTGCTGTAAGATATAACAAGGACCCAACAATGACCCTATATAATTTCTGATCTATAGGTTTCCCATGTTCATCAGAGTTAATTACATCATTTGTAGCCATAGGTGTTTCTTAGCTGAAGCATCAGCCATCCCAAACCTTTTAATTAGCTCATTAGCATAGTTGGATTGGGATAAGAAGATGTCATCAGGGAACTGCTTCACTTGGAGACCAAGGAAGTAGGAGAGCTCACCCATGCTACTCATTTCAAACTTGGAATGCATAAGGTTGGAGAACCTTTTGCATAGTTTGGAATCTGTAGAACCAAATATAATATCATCTATATATATTTATACTAATAATATTTTATCATGATGATGATTGATAAATAAAGTCCTATCTACTATGCCTCTAGAAAAGTTATGCTCTAAGAGAAAGCTAGCTAAGGTTTCATACCAAGCTCTTGGAGCTTGCTTTAGACCATAGAGAGCCTTATGCAATTTAAAAACATAAGAGGGATGAGTAGGAGAAATAAAATCTGGTGGTTGTTCCACATAGACCTCTTCTTTGAGTTCACCATTTAGGAATTTACGTTTAACATCCATTTGGTATACTGCGAACTTCTTGTAGGCTGCATATGCTAGAAATATCCTTATTGCCTCTATCCTTGCAACATGGGAAAATGTTTGGTCATAATCTATGCCTTACTCTTGCCTATATACTTGAGCAACTAATCTTGACTTATTCCTTATGATAAGACCTTGAGCATCTAGTTTGTTTCTAAATACCCATTTAGTTCCAATGACTGGGTAGTCTTTGGGTCTTGGAACTAAATCCCAAACTCTATACCTCTCAAATTGGTTGAGCTCCTCTTGCATTATAATAATACAGTGTGGATCTTGCTCAGTATTTTTGATGGATTGGGGCTCAGTTTGAGATATGAAGCAGGTATGCATCATGTCCTGGTGGAGTTGATGCCTTGTCTACACACCCACTGATATGTCTCCAAACACTTGAGATACAGAGTGATCTCTAAGTGTGACTAATTCAGTAGGAGGAGTTGGTTGTGCAACAGCTTGGGGAATTAATTTCTCTCGTGGAATTATAGCTGTTGTTGGCTCTTCACTAAGTTCCGTATCATCATCTTCACTGTCTTCAACATCATGTGGAGAAGGATGTGAAACAACCTCATTGGTGAGGGTCAATTCATCCAACTTCTCACACAGATGTGGTTCATGCAAAGTCTCACTGGTAGAAGGGTTCTCCTTGTAAAACGTGTTAGTTTCATCAAAAGAAATATGAATAGATTCTTCTATTTTCATAGTTGATTGGTTGTATACCTTATAAGCCTTGCTTACTTGGGAATATCCAAGAAAATTCCTATTTCAGTCTTGGCTTCAAACTTTCTAATGTGTTTCTTGTTGTTGTTATGAATGTAACAAATACAACCAAAGACTCTAAAATAATCTGCTTTAGGTTTCTTTCCTTTGAGTAGTTCATATGTGGATTGCCCTTAAGTTTGTGTATCAAACTTCTATTCAGTATATAGTTTGTTGTGCTCACAGCCTCTGCCCAAAAGGATAGGGGCAAGTGAGCATCTGCAAGTAATGTGTCTGCAACTTCAATCAGTGTTCTGTTTTTTCTTTCAGCTACCCCATTTTGTTGAGGAGTTCTACGAGCAGAGAAACAATATCTGATACCTTCCTTCTCACAGAATTCTTGCATGGGAAGAGAATCAAACTCAGTATCATGATCACTTCTGATCAATGCAACTAGAGTAGAGTACTCAATCCTAATGCTCTTAAGAAAGTCTGTAAGAACCTTGAAGTTATCTGACTTGTTTCTCAAGTAGAACACCCAAGTGAACCTTGAGAAGTCATCAATATTTACTAAGGTATAAGACTTCCATCCTAGGCTCTGTACAACAATGTGTCCAAAGAGATCCATGTGTAGCCAATAAAGAATCCTAGGTGAATCACTCTTATTAAGTGACTTAAAGCTATTTTAGTTTGTTTGCCTAACTGACAAGCCCTGCAAAGAGTTTCCTTCTTGTAGGGGCAAGAAGATAATCCTCTAATAAGGTTGTCCCTAGAGAGTTTAGCAATGTTTTTCAGGTTTACATGTCCTAATCTCCTATGCCAAAGATCATTATTATTACTAGTTTGCTTAAACAGACATATCTCTGATTTGGCAGACTTAAAGTTAACTATATAGATATTTCCTACACTAGTACCAGTTAATACTACATGGTTATCTATAGAAGTAGTAATACAAGAAGTTTTGTTAAATGATACCTGAAACCTTTCATCACATAACTGACTTATGGATATAAGGTTGTGCTACAGTCCACTTACATAAGCTACCTTCCTAAAGGTGACTGCTCCAATTTTGACCTTTCCATATCCTTCAGTCTAGCCACAATTGGAATCACCAAATATTACTTTGGGTCCTAGCTTTGACTTATAGTTGATTAAGTTGTCCTTGTTTCCAGTCATATGCTTTGAACAACCACTATCCAGATACCACTGTTGCTCTGTGGTGGGATATTCTTTCACTTGCAATGAAACAAATTAACTATTCATGACCCAGGTTACCTTGGGTCCTTGTTTATTTACATAATTAAAACTGGAAATATATGAGTATTCTGGTTGATTTTTATAACCTAAGGGGTGAAATCTTCTAGGTGGAATTATCCACTGGGTGAAGGGATTAACATGTTGTCCTGGTTGATTAAATGTTCTATAGGAATTGAAGTTTCTGTTATAATGAACTGAGTTCCACGAATTCTGGTACGGTCGTTGATCTGAGGTCGACGAATGGGGATGAGTTCGTCGAACTCCACTCAGAGAATGAAAGTATTCATTCTCTGGACCCCAATATTGCCGATCTTGGGTCGACGAACCATACTGGTTTCGTCGATCGTAGTTCAACAAATAATTATAATAAGAGTTTGCGTTCTGAGTTCGTCGACTTGAGTTCGATGAACTGTACACATTTCGTCGATCTGAGCTCGACGAAATTTGTTGAACATTGTTATGGTTAAGATTTTTCTTATTCTTTCTCTTTTTCTTATTCTTTTGTTTTAATTCTGTTTGTTTAACATTATTATTATCTATCTTTTCCTTACCCTTTTCTGAAACAAATTTTATTGGAGTTGTTAAGATATTCTTCTGAATCAGTGGGCGTTGGCTTGATGAAGCACCTAAGCCCAGCTTGCCATTAAGACTGACATTCACTGTGCTTGTGATGTCCATCAGCTTGATACTTCTCCCATTTAGGGATTCTTTAAGTTGCCTTGCCTTAGCCAATTCAGTTTTTAATGAGATGATTTGTTCATTGGCTAAAGTTAATTCATCTTTCAGTTTAATGTTTTCAGAAATCAAGTTTTCTTTTTCATTCAATTTTTCTCTAAGTATTTTAATTTCTTTCTCAAAATTTATTAGATCAATACATAATGATTTAAATTCAGTTTTAAAACTTTCTGAATTGTAATCAAAAGAGGATAGTACCAGATCTGCCTCAGATTCAGATGGTTCTTCATTGTCTGACTGCTCAGCTTCAGATAGACTGCTTGATGCATCAATGACCATCAATCAAATCTCCTTTATCTTAGCCTCTTCTTAATCTTCACTGGAGCTAGAAGATGAAGATTCATCTTTAGTTTCACTCCATATTTCAGCCACAAAGCCTTTCTCATTCCTTTTGTGCTTGCTGGAGGAGGGCTTGCTGTAGTGCTGCTTCCTGGGTTCCTTTTCTCTTCTTCTCTCCTTCTTTTGGTTCTTTGTACACTCTGAAATAAAGTGTCCTGGCTTCCTGCAACCAAAGCAAATAACTTCTTTAGTTGGGGTCTTGTCACACCTTGGCTTGTCATCTTGCCTAGATGACTTTCTTCTGAAATCCTTCTTTGCTATTTTATAAAATCTCTTGGCTAAGAGACTCAGAAGTTCTTCACTAGCTGTTGGTGCTTCTATTTCTTCTGAAGCTTTGAAAGCTATGTTTTGTTCTTTTCTTGTTGCTGAAGGAGTCTTCTGCTCCGCAGCTTCTCTTGTATTTATGAGTTGTTCATAGGACTTGAATTTTCTAAGAAGAGATTCAGTGGAAATCTCATTTAAACTTCTGGCCTCATTGATTGGCTATATTCTAGAATCCCATGAGCCGAGGAAGCACATGAGGATTTTTTCATTTACTTCTGTGAGAGTGATATCCTTGTCTAGAGTCTTCAGCTCATTGATGATTGAGCTTAGTCTGTTGTACATATCACTCATAGACTTTGACTCATCTTTCTTAAAGTTCTCATATTATGAGATGAGAGTTGATCTCCTGTTCTTTCTCTCATCTGCAGAACCAGCAACCATCTAGTTAAGAGAATCCCAGATAGCATTGGCTGATCTGCACTTAGCCACTTTCTGGAAGATGTCATCAGACATTGTTTGAGCCAAAATATTCATGGCCTTGACATCAGCTATCTTGGCCTTCTTCTATGCATCTGTCCACTCAGGTGGTGGAACAACATGTGTACTGGAAGTAGAGGTAGATGTAGTCCCTGGAATTGGTGGTCCTATCAAAATAGCATTGTATATGTCTTCATCAATAGAGTTCATATAAAGCCTAATTCTTACTTTCCAGATAACAAACATATTCAGATTGCAAACTGGAGGTCTGGTGCTTGCATAATCTTTGTTTTGTGGCATGATATGAAATAACAAAAAATAACTAAGGAAAAAGAAGACAGATTTAACAAGGATCTTTCGGTTCAAGTGTTAGCTTGTACAACCAAATGAACACCCCTCTGATTCCAATTGAAAGAAAGGGGAAAGATCTGATTTCTCAAGAGGGGGGGGGGGGGTTAATAGAGTAATCAGATCTATCCCTTATCTTTCAGGCAGCTAGCCTACAGTCACCCCTCTTTGAATCAACTTAAGTCTGTCGCCCTACTCACCCATTAGCATGACCTAGTTAGGGAGATGACAAATCCACCACTTCAGTGCACCCATCTCACCCATCACATATGCGTGTGCACGATTTTATTTAATAAGAAAAAGGTGCGCCAAATGTATTCTATATTGAAGTTATTTTATGCTTTTTCCCTACTTTAGGTCTTATTTGGTGTGACCAAATGACCTCAAATTTAGAAGCGGTGAATACCAAGGCCGTGGTAGATACTTTAGCTTACAAATTTAGTATTCATTGCATTTTGATTAAGGCTTGCAAGTGTTCAAAAAGCAACTCCAACTAAAGTTATGAAAAAAATATAAATTTGAATAGATATCTTAGAATAATTTATTACTCTCTTTAGAGTCTAATTTGACCACCTTTGATGTTTCAAAATAGCTTGGGCGCTTCTATAAAGTTATAGATCTCATGTTTTTGTATATCTTTAACCTTTAATAAAAAAATTTCCTAATTCAGCCTCTAAGATCCTCAATGTTGAACCTGAAAACCTAGGACAATGGAGTTCTGATCGACTGTGAGTAGCTTGTGTAACATCCTGACTTTTATTGGGCCACCAGAACTCTAATGAGCCCAATAAAAGTGACTCGTACTTCAACCTGTGGCCCATACCAAGGTAGGAGGTAACCCTAGAAGGGGATATAGAGCTAGAAAACTACGATTTGAGTTCTGTCAGTTCCCGTGGCCACGTATAATCAATACAAGTATGTTGTAACTCGTTCCGTTAAATTCCAAGGTCATATGATGGATATGGTCGTTCCTCGTAGAACGTCGGAAAAATGAGATTTTTGGATATCGACCTAGAGAACTCATATCTAAGTTCTATCAGTTCCTATGGCTTTGTATAGTCAATACGAACGCATTATAACTCGTAGCATCGCAATTCGATGTCTAACGATGAATATGAGCATTTTGACCGTTTTAGCGCGTCGCGATGTGCAGATTTTGAATATTTAGCAAATGAACTCTAATTTGACCTGTTGGGTATTGTATCCACAACGTACCTGATTTGAAGAAGCCACTGAACAAGCTAAGGTAAATAGGCAATGTTTTTGACAAAATATTTCAAGTTGTGCTTACAGTTATTCCACACTAAGTGCACACCAATGTCAGGGTGCAGTAGGTCAATATACACGGGTCTGCACGACGTAATCCCTCGTTGAACAGATCAGTGTGTTGGCCTACGTGTACTCTCTCTATTGGAGTGCACTTACTTTCAAGTACAGGGCTGTGTTTATGCAAGAGCAGACAAGGAGCAAGGATGAGTCAAAGAGCAGCTTAGAGGCGTAAGACGAAAAATCATCTAAGTAAGAATTGACGAGAATCACCAAGTGATTCTCGCTGAATCGTCGAGAATCATTGGCTGATTCTCGCCGGCTAAATCAGAGTGCAATCAAGTCAAATTCGACGAGAATCACTTTGTGATTCTCGACGAATCGTCGAGAATCACTTTGTGATTCTCGCCGAATCGTCGAGAATCACCCTTGATTCTCGACGATTCGACGAGAATCACAGGTGATTCTCGCCGATTTTTACTTTGGAAATTTTCGGGAAAAAGCTGGACCGGATTCTGCCGCTGGCACTATTTTGAACCAGATTTAGGGTTTCTTCTTGTGGGACCCACAACGGTCATTAAGGTGTTTACTTGAGTATATATATACGGGTATTTTTGAACAGTAAAAAACACACAGAGAAAAAGACGAAAAACTAGCAGCCGACCTTGACCTAGAATCGCGAAACAGCTGCGCCGCCGTCGCCGCTCGTGCAAGTTGATCGCTGGTCATTTGATCGTGGTTTCCTCCAGATCTCCCGGCGATAGAAGCATAGCCAAGCTTATAGTCTCACGCATCTAACCGGAGATCTCTTGTCTCTTGATTTGTTGATCGAGAAAACCTTCCCCGTCCGAATCGATCGAGACGACCGATCCTAGTGTGACCGTTGGAAGACCTAGCTAGCTTTGCTACGAAGTTTGAATCTCAAAGTACTGCAGACGCACACCATTGTCGCCGCCGATCCCGTGAACCAAGCCGCCGCCCATCTTGCCGCCGCCGGTTCCGGGGAGATTCTCTCCAAGTGAGATCTAGGGTTGTGGACTCTTCGTGGACTTCAAGAACACGCCGTCAACGAAGAGGGACACCTTAGTCTCCAAAAGTAGTTTGTATTTCTTGTATATTCTAGTTTTATTTTTATTGTAAAGGAACGTTGGTTCCGAGTTGTAAGGGTTGGGTGCAACCCGTGTTGTGGGAGTGTTGACTCCTACGTGTGGAAGGGTTCCTTCCGATAGTGCAAGGATTGGATTTCAATCCTGTTGGTGAAGAGACCGAGTCGTCCCTTGTTGGGAGATAGGTCGAAGGGGGAAAGTGGATGTACCCAAATCGGGGAACCACTATAAATTGCTTGTGTACTCTCTGTGCTGTGCTGTTTTGTTTTCTTGTGCAGGTACAATTTTAAATTCCGCAAAAATGCTGCACGTCACCTATTCCCCCCCCATAGGTGAAGATAGTTGACACTAGGTGGACTTTCAAGTGGTATCAGAGGGAGGTTACTCATCAAAAAGGTTCACACCTTGAGTAGAATCCTGCCACTAGTGTCAAGAAGAAGACAAACATCTACTATGGACGGGCTCAAGTACACAGGCAAGATCCCATTGTGCACCAGGCTCAACTTTCCTATCTGGAAGGAAAGGATCAGGTTCTACATGCAAGCAGTTGATCCTCGACTCTTCATGATCGTGGAGGAGGGACCTTATGTCCCCACTAAGGCCTCCACCATTGATCCTACCCTGAAAGTGCCAAAGAAAATTTCTGAAATGGACAAGGACGAGATGGTGCTGGTGGGACTTAACAAGAAGGCGCAGAACATTCTGGTCAGCGCGATCGATGACTCAATGATGCAGAACTTCTACAACTGCAGGACAACAAAGGAGATCTGACACTGCCTGATTATCCTAATGGAGGGCACTGATGAAGTGAGGGATGATCGGAGATCCCTTCTGAACCAGAAATATGAGGCCTTCAGACAAGGACCTAAGGAAGAGATCGGAGTTACCTTCGAGAACTTCCTCAAGATTGTCAATGCCCTCAAAGGATATGGAAGAGTGTTCACTGATGGTGAACTTAATGATAAATTCCTTAGGTCCCTTACTAAGGAATGTGACACAAAGATCTGCGCCATCCGAGAGTTTGGCAGACTAGCTGAAACAGACCCGCAAATTCTGTTTGGGAAGCTAATGTCCTATGAGCTTCAACTGAACACCAGAAAAGCAGAAGAAGAAGCAGAGAAGGCTGCAGCCAAAGAAAAGACTGTGGCTCTAAAAGCCATCCACTCCAGAAAAGGCAAGGGTGCGGTTTCATACCGTGCCAGGAAAAAGGATGAAGAGGAGGACTCCGAGCCATGCTCCTCCATCTCAGAGCTGTCTGAGGAGGATTTCTCCCTCATCACACGAGAATTCAAGAAGTTCCTCAAGATGAGGAATCAAAGAAAGAAAGACGGCTCCTCCTCCAGGCATCAGAAGAAAAATTATTCTTCTGACAGGTATGCTTCTAAACCGAACAAACATCGCTCCTCTGACATTATTTGTTTTGGATGCAATAAGCCCGGACACGTCGTGGCCGACTGCTACCAAGGCAAGAGAGAAAAAGGGAAAGAAGAGGAGCACAAATCCTCGAGAGATAAGAAGAAAGAGAGGAGCTACATCGCCAAAAGGCCAAAGACACTGAGTGAGTCTGATTCCTCAGACTCCAGTGATGATGAGGAAGCCTACTTCGGGCTGGTGGGTCGCTCCGACTCAGAAGGAGAATGCCCCCCATTTACTGGAAAGGTAAAAGCTCACACCCCTCTCTCCGACTCCGACTCTGATCCTGAGTCTCAGGATGATGACCCTGAGGATAGCCTTTCGGCCCGTGAAGCGGAGCTCCTCGAGAAGTATGAGCTTCTGCTCAACACTTTCGAGGAGTGCCGTAAGAGACTGAAGGCTGAGAAAAAGGAAGTGAAATTCCTTAAGGGTGAGTGCGTCTCCCTAAGGGAAGAGGTCACCAGTTTGATTTCTCTCCGACAGGAGCACCTTGACCTGACTTCAAAGCATTCAGAGTCTCTTAAGCTCCTTGATCTTAAGCAGGAGGAAGTCGACAAGTTGGAAGAACAACTTGCGGCAGAAAGAAAGATCGTCAAGAGCTTCTCTATGCCAAAAACAGTTCTTCCAGTAGTTGATACCTTCTCTGCTCAGGCCAAAGGAGCTGGCTTGGGGCATATAGGGGTATCTGGTTCCTCATCCAGGAGAAACAGGAACCAGAGGAAGAATAAGGCCGCCAAGAAGGCCTCTGCTGATGAAAAGGGAAAGGCTCCGCTCAGTCCTGTTGAGTTCAGAAAGCCTAGCTTTCCCTACAACCAACATGACTTTGATTCAACCTTTGGTCATCATTTCCGGCCCTCGGTTGCAAAGCCAAAGAGCCGATATGATGGTTGGACTTTTCCCCGGAACTTCGGTGAGAGTGTCTTCAAGGCACCTTATGAGGAAATCCACATGGGAAATTATGGTCAATTCTCTAGCGGCCATAATGGAAAGCAAGCACCAAGAGCCAAGCCTGTTATACTGAAGGAACAGAAGGTGACGAAGTCATGTGACTGCTATCACCATGAGGCCTCCACCTCTAGATCCAAGGCCCCAGCTGTACCCACCATTCCCCGGGTAAAGCAGGAGCCTAGGAAGAGGTACAACAGATTTGACTGTTGGTGTTGTGGAAAAGTCGGTCACTTTGCCGTGGATTGTTGGTTTAATCCAAGGTATCACGAGACTCCCTATGTTAGCAATACGAGGCCGACCACTCGTAGGGTTAACCAACCGAGGGGGAGTATGCTAACCAAGAATCTAGGACCCAAGTTCGATTGGGTTCCTAAGGGAAATTAATTTTGTTTTGCAAGAATGTCCAAAGGCCACTAAAACGCCGATCTAGTACTTGGACAGTGTATGCTCCAGACATATGACTGGGACTAGAAGCCTGCTGCGTGATTACACTCCAGTCGAGAATGGACCCAAAGTCATCTTTGGGGGATCAGATCGAGGAGTCACCAGAGGTTATGGTATGATCTCCAACGGTATAATCTCTATCACCGACGTGGCTTATGTTGAAGGGTTAAACCATAACCTGATCAGTGTAAGTCAGTTATGTGATAAAGGTTATGACGTTAAGTTCTGCAAGGATAAATGCCTGATAATTTCATGCGCCTCTTCTGAGACGATACTTACAGACATTAGGAGCAGAAATATCTTCTGCTTAAATTTTCTTAGTTTAGATTCATCTACCCCCGTATGCCTAGTGGCAGCTGGCAGTGCAGCTCTTTGTGATCAATGGCACAAGAGATTGGCACATATTAATTTCAAGACAATTAATATGCTGTTTTCTAAAAACTTAGTAAGGGATGCTCCCATTATCAAGTGCATCAAAGATAGCCCCTGTCCTGCATGCCAGAAGGGCAAACAGACTCGGGCTACCTTTAGAGCATTGCAGACAAAGACTCTTCCCAGTGCCTTTATCTACTCCATATGGATTTGTTTGGTGCAATGCAAGTTCGTAGCTTGGGAGGCAAGTCCTATACACTCGTGATAGTTGATGATCATTCTCGGTTTACATGGGTGTTCTTCTTAAAACGAAAGTCAGATACGTTTGACATCTTCACTAGTTTTGTCAAGCAGGTTCAGAACGAATTTAACTGCTCAGTGGTCAAAATCAGAAGTGACCATGGAACAGAATTCGAATCTGGTGCTATGATAGAATTTTGTGAAGAACAAGGTATCTTTCATGAGTTTTCCTCCCCGCGCATTCCTCAGCAAAATGGAGTTGCGGAGAGAAGAAATAGAACTCTCATTGAAGCCTGCACGACAATATTGAAAGACGCTTCTCTCCCAGAATACTTCTGGGCAGAGGCTGTCAATACAGCTTGTCATGTACAAAACCGGGCATTGATCAACAAGCATCATCGTAAGACGCCTTATGAGCTACTGAGAGGCAGGAAACCAACCATGTCCTACTTGAGGATCTTTGGTTGCAAATGCTATGTACTGAATAATGGGAAGTACCCGCGTACTAAATTTGGTGAAAAATGCTTCGAAGGCATATTCATGGGCTATAGTTCCCACAGTCGGGCATATAGGGTCTTCAATAAGAAAACCCTAGTGGTAGTAGAATCAATTAATGTTGTATTTGATGAAGGAAGTTTGCTTAACAACAATTCTTCCAGTGGTATTCTTGAAGATGCAGGTGCACGACTTGAACAGCTGGATCTCGATGAGACCGCTAAAGATGACACTCCTAAGTACGTCAAAGTTTCCACCTCAACGTCAACTGGGAATGTTGAAGATCAAAATGGAACAAATCTCTTAGAAGAAGGAGAAGCCCAAGAAGTAGTCGAAGCTCCGGACGCCAGACTTCTTGAACTCCGGCACGTGAGGGATCATCCTAGAGATCAGATCATCGGAGATCCTCGTAACGGTGTCAGAACTCGAAGAGGTACCATTAACGAGATTTTGCATCATAGCTTCCTATCACAGGTTGAGCCAAAGAAGTTCGACGAGGCGAACAAAGATGCGGCATGGATTTTGGCCATGCAAGATGAACTACATCAATTCGAACGATGCAACGTTTGGACGCTGGTTCCCAGACCACACAAGCAAAATGTGATTGGCACCAAGTGGATTTTCAGAAACAAACTGGATGAACATGTTGTTATCATAAAGAACAAGGCAAGGCTGGTGGCTCAAGGTTACAGACAGGAGGAGGGGATTGAATTCGACCAGACCTTCGCACCAGTAGTAAGGCTCGTGGCAATCAGATTGTTCCTGGCGTATGCTTCGCACAAAGGATTCACAGTCTATCAAATGGATGTGAAATCAACATTCTTGAACGGAGACCTGAAAGAGGAAGTATACGTCGCTCAACCCCCAGGTTTTGTCAATCCTACTTATCCCAATCATGTTTATTTTATTAATAACGCTTTATATGGTTTAAAACAAGCTCCACGAGCTTGGTATGAGACTTTATCTAGTTTTCTTCTTGAGAACAAGTTCTCTAGAGGTAAAATAGATAAGACATTGTTTCTCAGGGAAGTCAAAGGCAAGATTTTGCTGGTGCAAATCTATGTCGATGACATAATATTCGGCTCAACGGACAACAATCTTTGCAAAAAGTTTTCTAAACTTATGCAAGGAAAGTTTGAAATGAGCAGTATGGGAGAGCTAAAGTATTTCCTGGGACTTCAAGTGAAACAGTCTGAGGATGGAATCTTCATTTCTCAGACGAAGTTCACAAATAAACTCCTCAAGAAATTCGGTATGGAGAATGCAACCTCTATGAGGACTCCAATGGGATCCACTATGTCTCTGGATAAGGATGAGAAAGGTAAACCTTTCGATGAAACCAAATACAGAAGCATCATTGGATCCCTGCTCTACCTTACTACCAGTAGACCGGATATCATGTTCTCCACATGTGTCTGTGCCAGATATTAGGTGAACACTAAGGAATCTCACTATGTCGCTGCAAAGCGAATCCTAAGATACCTTAAAGGTACTCCCAATCTTGGCTTGTGGTACCCGAGAAACAATGATGTCGAGCTAATAGGTTTTTCAGATGCTGATTTTGCAGGGAGTAGGGATGACAGGAAAAGCACCTCCGGGACGTGTCAATTCCTCGGACGAAGGCTTATTTCCTGGAATAGCAAGAAACAGAATTGTGTTGCAACCTCCACAGCAGAGTCTGAGTACATCTCGGCAGGCAGCTGTTGCGCACAACTCCTATGGATCAGAAACCAGTTAGCCGACTACGACCTTCAGTTCAAGGAAGTACCAATGTACTGCGACTCCTCCAGTGCAATTGCAATCGCCAACAATCCGGTATCGCACAGCAGAACGAAGCATATTGAAGTGCGCTACCACTTAATTCGGGAGCACGTGGAGAACAAGGACATCTCTCTCTGTTATGTCCCCACGGACAAGCAGATTGCAGATATATTCACAAAGCCCTTAGACGAGGACAAGTTCAGTCTTTTCAAAACTGAATTGGGGATGCTAAATTATGAGGAATGAAGACTACAGAAGCTCCAGGATCATGCCTCTAGGGGGAGCCTCTGCCAGGAACTCCATTGTGAGCACAGGTGCAAGAACTGAGGGGGAGCAAGGGGTCAAATGCTACAGACCCAGATTTGCAGAAGCCGAAAAGGGGGAGATTACCCTCTCGGCTAAGGCTAAGGTGGCTCCAAGTTTGCTCTCAAGAAATTGGTATTGGTAATGAATATCTCTCTCAGCTAAATTTCAAGGTTATGATTTTCATTCCCATACGCTTTATTCACCTTAGCTTGTAGGGTTTAGGCTTCTTCAAATAGGGGGAGATTGTTGGGTATTGTATCCACAACGTACCTGATTTGAAGAAGCCCCTGAACAAGCTAAGGTAAATAGGCAATGTTTTTGACAAAATATTTCAAGTTGTGCTTGCAGTTATTCCACGCTAAGTGCACACCAATGTCAGGGTGCAGTAGGTCAATATACACGGGTCTGCACGACGTAATCCCTCGTTGAGCAGATCAGTGTGTTAGCCTACGTGTACTCTCTCTATTGGAGTGCACTTACTTTCAAGTACATGGCTGTGTTTATGCAAGAGCAGACAAGGAGAAAGGATGAGTCAAAGAGCAGCTCAGAGGCGTAAGACGAAAAATCATCTAAGTAAGAATCGACGAGAATCACCAAGGATTTTGAACCGCTGGCACTATTTTGAACCGCTGGCACTATTTTGAACCGGATTTAGGGTTTCTTCTTGTGGGACCCACAACGGTCATTAAGGTGTTTACTTGAGTATATATATACGGGTATTTTTGAATAGTAAAAAACACACAGAGAAAAAGACGAAAAACTAGCAGCCGACCTTGACCTAGAATCGCGAAACAGCTCCGCCGCCGTCGCCGCTCGTGCAAGTCGATCGCCGGTCGTTTGATCGTGGTTTCCTCCAGATCTCCCGGCGATAGAAGCATAGCCAAGCTTAGAGTCTCACACGTCTAACCGGAGATCTCTTGTCTCTTGATTTGTTGATCGGGAAAACCTTCCCCGTCCGAATCGATCGAGATGACTGATCCTAGTGTGACCGTTGGAAGACCTAGCTAGCTTTGCTACGAAGTTTGAATCTCAAAGTACTGCAGCCGCACACCATTGTCGCCGCCAATCCCGTGAACCAAGCCGCCGCCCATCTTGCCGCCGCCGGTTCCGGGGAGATTCTCTCCAAGTGAGATCTAGGGTTGTGGACTCTTTGTGGACTTCAAGAACACGTCGTCAATGAAGAGGGACACCTTAGTGTCCAAAAGTAGTTTGTATTTCTTGTACATTCTAGTTTTATTTTTGTTGTAAAGGAACGTTGGTTCCGAGTTGTAAGGGTTGGGTGCAACCCGTGTTGTGGGAGTGTTGACTCCTACGTGTGGAAGGGTTCCTTCCGATAGTGCAAGGATTGGATTTCAATCCTGTTGGTGAAGAGACCGAGTCATCCCTTGTTGGGAGATAGGTCGAAGGGGGAAAGTGGATGTACCCAAATCAGGGAACCACTATAAATTGCTTGTGTACTCTCTGTGCTGTGCTGTTTTGTTTTCTTGTGCATGTACAATTTTAAATTCCGCAAAAACGCTGCACGTCACCTATTCCCCCAATAGGTGAAGATAGTTGACACTAGGTGGACTTTTAGGATCCCAGTTAGTGACATTAGATTCATATGGTTAATACGAAGTCAACAGAATTCATCCCGGTCAATTTCGAGGACGAGTAGTCAAACCATGGTCAAGCTGAGCGTTATCGTGCACCGAAAAGCATGCACGCACAAATTGTGACACGACACCCCAACTTTGACCAGACACCTGATGACATGTACTTATTTTGATTTTGACTAGCAAGGGGGACCCACCATAGGGTTGACTTTGGTCAAACCCCCTAAAAAGTGATTTTTGGATTTTCTTGAAAAAGGGAATACACCCCCTCTCCATGAATACTTAGGGACCTACTCTCCTCACACCTTGGGCCACCAAAACAAGCACATCATGGGTATTGGGCCTTGGCAAAAGCCTAAAACCCTTCTCTTTTTTATCTTTTCCTTTCCCCAAACCCAAGCCCACCTAAGGCAAGCTCCAAGAAAGGGGAACTTCGCAGCCCTTGGCCTTCCAGGAGATGCCATGCGTCCCACCAACATGAAGGGGGGGGGGGAGGAGAACACCTCCCCCTCTTGGTTTAGTCCCACACTAGGGAAAGGAGGGGTGGCCACTCTCCCCCAGCCTATATAAGGCCATGCCCACCCCTAATCTCCTCCTCACAACCCAAACAAGCCTAGAACCCCCTCTGCAGAAGCTCCAGCTCACCAGAAAACTTCCACCACCTAATCTCCACCGCCACATTCAATGGAAAATCAGGTCGTCCCTTCCCAAGTCCCCTGAACATAGGTGTAAAGCTACTCCCTCCTCCTTCCCCACTTCCCCAATGAGTTGCATTGGCCACTTGGCGGCCGGAGTGCCACCGACGCCACCCGAGTCAAGCTCCAGGTCGGGTGGTGGCTGTGGGTGGTAAGCCTTGCCCAGCACAGGTGGTGGCACTGGGAAAGTGATAAACCATCAGGGATAGCCTTTGCCAGCGGCAAAGGGTCTAGGTGTCGCCGGAAATCGCCGCTCCGACGACACTCGGGAAAAAAGAGTTGAAGCTCTGTTTTTTCCTTTCTGCGACGGCAACCGATGGCGCCAGGCCATTGGACCACCACCGGAGAAGAGCCTAACCCTCGGTGCGCTGGTCAGAGGTGGTGTCATGCCCGAGCAGCCACCAGAGAGGCGGGGTTGTGCGACATCGCCAAAAACAGAGTGTCGCGCCACCACGGCTCTCGGATTGATACTTTCTAGTGGTGGCCTACGTCCCTGGGCCACCGGACCACCGCCACGAGGCTCGCCGGCCAACTATGAATTGATCGAGAGCAGTGCCAGGGCGTGAAGGCCACCGGAAGACGGCGACAAAATCTGACAAACTTCTGCCATCGAGAGTTAATCACCGCCATATAATCTCCTGGTGGTAGGTACCACCAGGAGATCAGACAGCTGTGATCTCCTTAAATCCGGCCCTTGCCACCGCATCAGCGCCCCCCCACAATAGCTCCGTGGCCAATCCGCTATGGGGGAAAACCCGCTAATTCACCTGCCCGACTCAGTCTTAGCTGCACTATCAAGCTTGATCTGGCTATTTGCAGCACAATATTTAACCTAAAATTTGGTATTTTTAAGAGAAATCTAGGATCCTAGGGAAAAAGTTCTGAACATGAAAATTAATCCGCTTGACGAGTGCTTCCTCCACAAAAATTTTGAGAATTTTTGGAGTAGATTTGATATTTATAAAAACCAAAATAATATTTATTTGGCCAAATTAAAGGTCAAAGATTTTTCGAAAATTTTTGGGAAAATTGACAGTCTCATTTTAGGCCCTCCTAGAGGTTGTATTAAAATTTAGGAAACTCGGAATAAAAATTGAAGTTTTTTCTGATACCTTGGAACTTAAGGTCGCACTCAAAAATTGATATCCTCAATTTCTTCAAAATTGAAAATCATAGTGCGCGAGCACCCTTTTAAATAGGAAATTAAGTTTAATTAATTAATCAACGAGAGTTATTGAGGCAAGATTTCTAGCTTCGAGTGTTTCAAGATTTTGTAAAAACACCGAGCACCTCGTTTTCAATATAACTCTCGAGCATTTTGGGTGGTCTCGGAGGATAAGAAAACAAGTATACAAGTTGTCAAAAAAATATAACGCATAGTAAGCTCTGTGATCTGATTAAGTCGTGATTAAAAATACACAACTAAATTGTTATCAGATCTTAATAATAGGTGAAACCCAAAGAAGCCTTCTAAAAACTGAAATAGAACTGAACATGCCTCATGAGAACGGAGATAAAGCTGAAGCCTCCCGAATGTAGTGATTGGACTACTAACCATTTCTTTATGATTTATTACAGCCTTGCACTAGTCTAGTTCCTTTGTTTATTTTCAGTTCAGTAATTTCTTTACAGTACTCTAGTCTCATACTGGTCCTGCATATATTCTTTCATTTCAGTCCTTTCATTTAAGTAGTACTCCAGTCTTGTACTAGTCCAGTTCCTTTCAGTACTTACTTTCAGTTCAATACCACTCCAGTTTCCTACTAGTCCTATTTCATTATAGCATTTCAATTCTGCAGCTTATACTATCTACAGGCTCTATTATCACATTTTTGTTTCTATAATTTACTATTTTAAGCATGTGTCATGCTCTGATGACATTTATTTGATAGGTTGAGCCTTAGTTGGGGATAACAGGAGTTAAGGTACTCCTCCTAGATTAGCCCCAAATAAAGTGCTCCCACACTCCTTTTCGAAAGTCGAGCCAAGTGCCGCTTGCCCAAATTATTTAAAGCATAGTAGGGCATGTCATCACAGATCTGGTACGTGCTAGTAAAATTGATTAATATGATTGCTTGTAAGTTGCTTGCGGTAAATTGTGGCGAGTCAATCACTTCCGTAGACCGTTCGTATTGGTGCAGGAAGTTCGACTAAAGGATACAGAGAGATAAGTACCACGAGTAACCGAAAGTTATGTTTTTCCCCGATAGGTTTCCTCTACTGCTCGACCAAAATGTTGAATCGCCAGATGTTACTCACATCCAAGAGTACACAGGGTTGTACGTTGGGGTCTGGGCTGTGCAGTACGACCACCCCCAGAAGTGGCAGGACTGGCCACTATCACCGACGACCACATTGGTGAGGCCCGCGGGGCTCGCTACCCTGCTTGAAAAGAAGCAATCCATACTATGTCGACATAGGGTATGTGCGCGGCTTGAATGCCTGTGATATGAATACAAGTTGTGAATACCTGATATGCTGAGGTGCTAGAGGAGTTTGTTATATCTGATGTATATTATTGCTGCTTGTCCAGTAATACTATGCTATACCTTCTTTTATAGTTTCTCCCAACTATAGATGAAATGTTGTGCAACTTTCTTATGCTTCTATTATCTATTTTTGTTAGGTGCGTGAGCTCATCCCTAAGATAAGGATCTGGGGAGGAGATTTGTTTCCACTTAGCTCTGTGACTAATAGTTATTTTAATAACCATTCACAGGAGATGGAGCATCGTAGTGAGCAGCTGCCGCAGAGCGATACACTAGCTGATAGGACTACCCGAATAGGGGCACCCCCGTCATTTCTAGAGTTTCGAGATGTGAGTACAAGTGAGCTGGATTGAGAGTGTGAGGGTTTGGAGTAGATATACTTTTATAGCTTACGAGCCTCATGTACAAACAGTGGCTACGACCTTTTCATTCTCCTTAATGATATATTGTTATATATATATATACGTTATGGCTTCCTGTTAATACTTCCATAATACTCTGTGATGTGCTGTGTACATTGTGATTTGAGCCAAGCAAGATGACAAACTAATGCTTAGTAGTAAGAGTCATTACCCCTTAAGGAGCACTGGGTGGACATCTTGGGCAAGTAAGATCCCCTCCAGCCCGACCTAGGCAAAGGTCAGGGGGGGTCTTACAAATGGATCAGAGTGATCATGATCCATCATTATGGAGCAGTCTCAGGATTCCTCTGTCCCTCCCTTCATTCTTTGGTTCAGGACAAACCATGAAGCGGAAGCCTGGTAGACCCTAGTGTATAGGCTTTGGGATTTTAGACTGTACAATAGCATGCTCGCACACCTTTGTTTCTGCTTTGTCAGTCTCTTATAAATTTCCCCTACTTTTGCAAAATGCTGACACTTGTTTCCAGTTACTTCTCCAAATACCGGAGTCCATTAACGGGAGATCCTCCTCCAGAGGATATGTCCCCGACATGCCACCTCCACACCCAGTTACCCTGCAACTGTACCGTTTGCCGCGACCGGCCTGGGGCAAATGTTGAAAGCTATCCTGGCAACGTTCTAGGCAGTATTGGCATAGCCACCACAGTAGTTGATGGTACCCACTGACCTACTAATGACTTTCCGGGGGCTGAAGCCTCCCATCTTCAGAGGAACGGAGACTGCCATACAGGTAGAAGAGTGGGTTGAGCGTATAGAGGAGCTCTCAGTGGGCATGATGTGCCCGACAGTAGCTGTAGTGTCACTAATTGTGACCTTGTTAGAGGGGTATGCTTGATATTGGTAGAGAGCGGCCAGTCACTCGACATTTAGAGGAAGACCGTTGAGCATTATTCTGTGGGGGGGGGGTGGGGGGAGTTCTTAGAGGCATCCCTAGAGCACTTCATCTCGGACGCCGACCGAGCTGCACTATAGGAGAGGTTCCTATACATCTGTCTGGGTGATCGGACGGTGCCATACTATGAGAGAGAGTTCATCCACCTAGCCCATTTTGCTAGGAATCTTATAGCCACTAACAGAGACAGAGTTGCTCACTTCTATCGAGGCCTGCGAGATGACTTGAGGCATGACTTGATTATAATCTCTCAGTCCACCTTCCACACTATAGTAACTCACGCTACTACATTAGAGTTAGACCAGAGGATGGTGGGCCAATTGCGCCGAGAGCAGGTCGAGGTCCCTAGAGGTCAAGGACGAGATAGAGGAGCTGCTCCCCGCCAACAGGAGAGAAAGCATAGGCAGGGATAGTATAGGAAGCCTTATAGGCGCCCACCAACACCCTTAACACCACAGCAGGAGCCCAGGTCAGCTCCAGTACCATAGTCCATGCCAGTAGGTCGACCAGACGTTCCCTTTGTAGGTAACTACATTCTGTGCCAGCAGACGGGACACATGAGAACTTTCTGTTCGCAGGCGGTAGGAAGTCTAGGATTAGGAGCAGTTCAAGGAGGACAAGCAGCGCATGGTCAGAGCCAGAGAAGCTGAAGGGGTAGAGATGGTAGTAGAGGTCAGCAGGTCCCAACAGCGCCCGTGGAAGCTTATACATTGGACCTTCAACATGGACCGACACCCGATGTAGTGATAGGTATAATATTAGATACTAGGGATTCGATAGATGTGGACACTTATGTTATATACTATATACATATGTATGCCTACATCAGATGCGTGTTTTGTTGTATGATATGTATATACTCCTTATCTCTTCAGGATTACTTTTGATAGGACACCACGCAAAAACTCTCTTCGACACTGTAGCGACACACTCCTTTGTATCCTAAGACTTCATTGGAACTAAGAAAAATGTTGTTCTCTCATCCGGACTGTCTATACAAATTCATCTGCCAGATGGATCAGATATGGCGTCTATGGAGAAATGCTCATTCCAGGCCATGTTAGGGGACGTGGAATTTGAGATTCACGCAACAATCCTGGCAATTACCAGATTCAACATCATACTGGGGATGGATTGGCTGGCCGAGCCTAAGGCCCAAATAAATTGTTCGACCCAAGTGGTAAAACTTCAGAGCCCAGACGGACGGGTCATTACACTGGCAGGTATACCCTCAGTCTCTCTCATCATATTGACCTCTGCTCAGACCGTAAGGTCAGTTCGGTAAAAGAACGAATTATTTCTTATCTAGTTCGAAATGGTGAATAAAGTTCAAGTGCTCGTCAAAGTTCCAATGGTACTAGATTTTTCGAATGTTTTCCCTGAGTCTCTCCCAGGTTTGCCCTCAAAGAGAGAAGTTAACTTTTAGATCGAGATTGTGTCTGGAGCTCGACCAGTGTCCCGAGCACCCTATCAAATGGACCCTAAGGAATTGGCCGAGTTGAATATTCAGCTTCAACTACTGATAAATGCTAGATTCGTCCGCCCAAGTTCCTCACCCTGGTGAGCCCCTGTACTATTTGTAAAGAAGATAGACATGACACTGCACTTATGCACAGACTACAGGGAACTAAACAAACTTACTATATGAAATATGTACCCACTTCCAAAGATTGATGAGTTGTTCGATCAATTACAAGGTGTATCCGTGTTCTCCAAGATTTACCTAAGATCCGGATACTATCAGCTTCGAATACGGGAGGACGATATCCCCAAGACTGCATTTAGCTCTCGTTGTGGTCTATACGAGTTTATGATGATACCTTTTGGACTCACTAACGCCCCTCTGCCTTTATAGCTTTAATGAATAAGGTATTCGAACCCTTCCTAGATCATTTTGTGATCGTCTTCATCGACGACATCTTGATCTACTCGAGGACCAAGACAGACCATTTTAGACACCTGCAGATGGTGTTACTTACACTTCGAGAACACCCTCTCTTCGCCAAGTTCAGCAAGTGTGAATTCTGTTTAGAGAAAGTTGGATTCTTGGGCCACACCATTAATAAAAATGGGGTAGCAGTAGATCAAGCCAAGATCCAGGTAGTTCAAAGCTGGCCGCCGCTTAATACGGCAGCAAATATATGAAGTTTCCTTGGTCTTGCCAGGTATTACAGGAAATTTGTGGAAAGTTGTTCCAAGATTGTGTTACCCCTCATAGCTCTTACATGAAAGGATGTTGCATTTCGATGGATGCCAAAATGTGAGACTGTGTTCGTTGAGCTAAAGAGATTGAAAGTGAGGGATAGATCCGTCTTAACTCTAGAGAGGGGGGGGGGGGGTGAATAGAGTATTTTAAAAACTTTAATTAATTTTTACAGCGAATTAAAAAAGTGATAAGTATATGCATAAAGAGAGATGAAAACAAAAACAATCACAACATAATAGATAAACAATAGAGCAATACAGACAACACAAGAAATTTATAGTGATTCCACTAAACTTGGGTACATCTGCTCTTCTACCACCCTGGTAGAAATCCACTATAGGTTTTTGACCAGGTGCCCTGCCACCACAGGTTTTTGCTCAGGTGCCCTGTAACCACAAGATCTATTTTTTCAATGGAGATCTCACAACCATTTTGAGCTTTTGATCAGGTGCCCAAAAACCAAACCAAGTCTTTTGATCAGGAGACTTGACAACCAAAGGGGTTAACCTTTGAAGTGAGTTATAACCCTGTATACAGTTGGAAAAAATAAAATTGATGATGTTCTTCTATGTTAACAGTCTAAGAGAAGACTAGTGGATTCGATCTTGTCAAAGCTCCCCCTGAGATGTTGAATGGTTCATGAAGATGAGAGCTTTGCTCAAGGTGTAGGTCTTCAATTTTTAGAAGACCTTCAGAAGCTTTTTGGACTGATATTGAATAGTTGTCCCTTGAAAAGCTCTGAAGCTGATGGTGAAGAGCTCTGTGAGATTCTCTGTATATCTCTGTGTGTCTATGTGAATTCTCTGTCTGATCTTCTGAGAACAGTCTTTTTATATTCCTTCCAGAAAGTAGCATTTGAATTTGAATTCTATCCTTGATTGACTGCAGAACATCTGGGAGTTGAATGACTAGTAATTGTATTTAATTGTTTCCTCAACTATCCCAGCAATTTAGCCAAATAAATACACTATGAATACCATAATTAATGCTTCCTTGAAATCAAAGTATTTATAGGCATATTGTTGAAATTTGTGAAGTGAAAGTGGGTGAATGGAGCACTTGGACCTATCCACACGGACTACGCGGACAGGGTTGATGGACTGATAGGTCAATAGGGATATTGCAAACAGTTTGTTCTATAGTGGCCTAAGCGGTCTGTTCGCGCGGACTACGCGGATAGCAGCGGCGGTTAGCCAGGCCGGCTTATACACAGCAGGCAGTTGGATCCCAGGAAGTAACCGGGAAGATAGAAACTCTAGCCGCGGAGTCCGGTATGAAGCGGACTGAAGAACTGGAGCTCGGCAGACCAGTTTGGCAGTTGCCTTGGTCTTGCTCTGGTGCAACAACAAGTGGAAGCCGCGAAGACTGCCAGTCAGTGCGGACAGATACTGGAGCTCGCCGGGAGAGGCGGACTGGATCCAGTGTCCGCCAGTAAGTGCAGATTGGCCATTGTGGCCAGCGGGGACTTGGTTGGGTCTGAACAAGGTCGATTTTTGGCTCAGTCCGGGGAGATTGCATAGTGGAGCGCGGACTGCTTCTCAGTCCGCCAAGCTCGACAGAAGTGCATGTGCCATGGTTGCTAGTTTGGGGATAAGCGGACTGGAGGTTGTCTTCGCAACTATGTGCGGACTGGAGCTGGACTCCGCTGAGTCCGGCAGCTACCTTGTTGGCGTGGCTATGGACTTGGAATATGCGGACTGGAGTAGCCTGCTGTTGGGTAATGTATCCATAATTACCTGGATTTGAGGAAGCCACCTGTCAAGCTAAGATGAATTCACAATGTATTTGATAAAATCCTTCGAGTTGTGCTTGCAGTTATTCCATGCTAAGTACACACCAATGTCAGGGTGCAGTAGGTCAATATACACGGGTCTGCGCGACGTAATCCCTCGTTGAGCAGATCAATGTGTTGGCCTACGTGTACTCCCTCTATTGAGTGTACTTATCCTTCAAGTACAGGGCGTGACAATGCAAGAGCAGACAAGGAGCAAGGATGGGTCAAGAGAAGCTCATGGGTGGAAAGACGAAAAATCGTCTAAGTAACAATCGACGAGAATCACCAAGTGATTCTCGCCGATTCGTCGAGAATCACTGGCTGATTCTCGCCGTCTCTATCTGGCTACATCAAAGCGTGCAAATCTGTCGCTAAGTCATAATCGTCGAGAATCATCAAGTGATTCGGCGAGAATCACTAGTGATTCTCGCCGAATCGTCGAGAATCACTGGCTGATTCTTGCCGACTCGTCGAGAATCACCTTCGATTCTCGCCGATTTTGACATGGGCGATTTTCTGGATCCCGCTGGACCGGATCAAATGTTAAGACGCTGTTTTGAACCGGTTTTAGGGTTTTTTCTGGTGAGACCCACAACGGTCATAAAGAGGTATACTACTGTATAAATACTCGCGTATTTTTGAACAGTACACCGAGTAATTTGAAAAATAAAAAGCCGAGTCGCCGACGTGACCTAGATCATGAAATCCGCTCCGCCGCCGTCGCCGCTCGTGCCTACAGATCGCCGGCTTTGATCGTGGTTGCTTCCAGATCTCCCGGCGATAGAAGCTCAGCCAAGCACAGCGTCTCACGCGTCTAACCAGAGATCCCTTGTCTCTTGATTCGTTGATCGGGAAAACCTTCGCCTTCCGAATCGATCGAGACGATCGATCCTAGTGTGACCGTTGGAAGACCTTGCTAGCTTTGCTACAAAGATTGAATCTCCAAAGTACAGCAGCCGCACACCGTTGTCGCCGCCAATCCCGAGAACCAAGCCGCCGCCCTTCTTGCCGCCGCCGGTTTCGGGAGCTTCTCTCCAAGTGAGATCTAGGTTGTGCACTCTTCGTTGACTTCAAGAACACATCATCGAACGAAGAGGGACACCTTAGTCTCCATAAGTT